>CAMXCT020002292.1:65000-105842 GCA_947184155.2 Cladocopium goreaui | reverse complement strand
GGGGGGGACAGGCTCACCCCTCCTTGGAATACATTTCTGGGTTAATCATGATTGGATGTGGTCCTGGTTGGATTTGGTTGGATACACACACAATTCTGTTCATTTGCCCTTGTAGTCTGACACCGGCTTCAACAGAGAAAGTTGATTCTAGCAAAAAATGAAACACATAAAAAACAAAAACACAATCAAAACACAGAATCGCCAAAAACAACCCGACAAGATTCACCAGAAAAAACACAACAAAAACAAAAAACAAAAGCCACAAAAACAATCTTGACTAGTTTTGATTATTTAGTGTTTTCCTAGTTTGTTTTTTTTTGTGTGCTCTGGTTGTGTATTTTTTAAACCGCTATATTCTTTATGCTGTTCGACTCAAAAGCCTGGTATACAAAAAGGATCAAAACAAACTCCTTACAGTAATTTTTGGCTCGAGAGAAAAAGAAGAGTCAAAAATGTATGAAAGGAAGGGGGGACAGGCCCACCCCTCCTTAGAATACATTTTCTGAATTTCTGGGTTGGACCTATGGTTGGATATGGTTGGATACACACACCATCCAATCAAATCCTTTTGTATGTCCTTGTATACAAACAAATACTACCGTACATATTTTTTTGGATCAAAGGAAAAAGAAAGTTCGAAAATGTATGAATGGGGGGGGGACAGGCTCACCCCTCCTTGGAATACATTTCTGGGTTAATCATGATTGGATGTGGTCCTGGTTGGATTTGGTTGGATACACACACAATTTTGTTCATTTGCCCTTGTAGTCTGACACCGGCTTCAACAGAGAAAGTTGATTCTAGCAAAAAATGAAAAACATGTCAAAAACGCAATCAAAACACAGAATCGCCAAAAACAACCCGACAAGATTCACCAGAAAAACAACAAAACAAAAAAAAACACAAAAACAGCAAAAAAATCAATCAAAACCTGGAGTTTGACAAGTGTTGATTATTTTGTGTTTTCCTAGTTTGTTTTTTCTGTGTGCTCTGGTTTTGTATGTCTTAAACCCTGTATTCTTTATGCTGTTCGGCTCTTTCGGCTCAACAAGCGAGGGGTGTGGCCAAAAAAGGCTTTCGGAAGAACGGCGACCGGCAAATTAAACATGTTCTTTTTTTCAGTTCAGCAACTTGGGTGTCTAGAAAACATGAAGAGTATAAAACTAAGGGGGCAGTGAATTCCAGCTGACCTATGAATATCCAAAATAGACACACGCACGTAAAATGTATAAACCGGGGGGCTCATGGAACACTGAGGAATCCTGGGGTTGCCCACGGAATGGTTGGCCAACACGTACGTAAAAAGTATAAAGGCTCAGGGGTTTAAAACCCCTAGGAACCCCAGGAATTCCAAAACCTCTGCAAAATGTATCAAACTGGGGGGAGGGTGGTTCGAACTGCCTTTGTCCACCCCATCCATCTTCCACCCCCCCCCCGCGAACGCTACGTGGTATATAATTTTTTTCCCTGGGGAACCCTAGGAAGAAACACGTAAAAAGTACATTTTTGGCAGCGTACACCCCCCCTCTCTTGTACTTTTTTAGGGGGTGGGTGATTATATATATATATATATAGTGTTGATACGTCTGAACACGTTGGATGCCCCAAGATTGCAATTGCCAAAGGAAAATGATGGCAGGCACTGGTAAATACTATCTATCAATGAATCAAGTTTTTTTGGGTGCCATAATTTCAGACAAACCAACATCTGATCCAATCCCCTTCTATCAAATCAACCCAAGAAACCCTGGAGTTCTGGATGAATACTTGGGTCCGATTATTTACCCGGCACTTTTTTTGGGCATCGAATGAATGGATTTGTCTGAAAAAGATATCCCAAATCAACCAGCTTAATTATCGTCGAATCGTGGTTTATCAGTTTATCATTATTTTCCAATATTCAAATTGTCATTTTTGGGGCATACCTGTAATACATCTCCATTAAAAAAAACAAATCCTCACCATATCCTAGAACATCCCCATTATGATTGCCCTTCCTTGTTTTAATTCTATTCCATGACAAGACTCCGCCAGGCACCTGCCTTCCCACAAGCACTCACCAGACTGCCGCAACTCACAATGTCCTCAGGAACTTTCCCTGGGCTTATGATCCATTGAAATGTAAAATTACATACTTACAAGGTGGCCCAAAGGTGGCCCCAAAAAGCCAAGTTGCTTTACAACTTTGTGAACGCCAAGGTTTACGGGGAATATCACTGATATAACCAGAGTTTAAAACAGTTTACCAACTGGGGTCACACCTTCTAAGAACCTAATTTGATCATCTCGTTGGGACCATGCTGAAATCTTTCAGGCGGTCATGAATATTGGATAAACTCTCAGAGCTAGGCACCCTCCGCCGCACGATATATTTATCTCTTTATTTATTAAATCATCTATTTACTTATTAATATATATATATATGTGTATATACCAGGATAGAGATATACCGTTAAAAACAAAGTTAGAATGCGGTTTTGGCTTCGCGTGATGGTGGCCCGTTTGGCCCCCCCCCCACGGCAGTCGCATTCTAACCGAGGAAACACCTGTAAATATGCAGAAACACAGTTAGAATGCGGCGCCAAAATTGGTAAGAAAATGTAAGTTTTGACTGGTATTTTACAGGCGAAATACAGTTAGAATGCCTCCTCCTTTTCTTCTATATTGTTCCTTGCCCTTCCTTTTCTTCTATGTCTTTTTCATTGATCTATATCTGCTGTAGTTTCCGGGGGGGCATTTTATCTGTTGTTTTTCTACTGTAGCCACATTTCTGACCCGCAGGGAACCTGGAGTGCCCTTGTCTCTTTTCCGATCTTATCCGCTTCCCTTTCCTTGTCCTTTTGTTTCTATAATGTTCCTTTCCCTTCCTTTTCTTCTATGTCTTTTTCATTGATCTATATCTGCTGTAGTTTCCGGGGAGGCATTCTATCTGTTGTTTTCCCTGCTGTAGCCATATGTTTCTGACCCGCAGGGAACCTGGAGTGCCCTTGTCTCTTTTCCGACCTTATCCTCTTCCCTTTTTTCCTCCTTTTCTTCTATATTGTTCCTTTCCCTTCCTTTTCTTCTATGTCTTTTTAATTGATCTATATCTGCTGTAGTTTCCGGGGAGGCATCTATCTGTTGTTTTCCCTGCTGTAGCCATATGTTTCTGACCCGCAGGGAACCTGGAGTGCCCTTGTCTCTTTTCCGACCTTATCCTCTTCCCTTTTCTCGTCCTTTTCTTCTATATTGTTCCTTACCCTTCCTTTTCTTCTATGTCTTTTTCATTGATCTATATCTGCTGTAGTTTCCGGGGAGGCATTCTATCCGTTGTTTTCCGCACTGTAGCCATATGTTTCTGACCCGCAGGGAACCTGGAGTGCCCTTGTCTCTTTTCCGACCTTATCCTCTTCCCTTTTCTCCTTCTTTTCTTCTATATTGTTCCTTACTCTTCCTTTTCTTCTATGTCTTTTTCATTGATCTATATCTGCTGTAGTTTCCGGGGAAGCATTCTATCTGTTGTTTTCCGCGCTGTAGCCATATGTTTCTGACCCGCAGGGAACCTGGAGTGCCCTTGTCTCTTTTCCGATCTTATCCTCTTCCCTTTTCTCCTCCTTTTCTTTTTTTTGGTTCCTTAATTACTCTTCCTTGTCTTCTGTCTTTTTCATTGATCTATATCTGCTGTAGTTTCCGGGGAGGCATTCTATCTGTTGTTTTCGCCACTGTAGCCATATGTTTCTGACCCGCAGGGAACCTGGAGTGCCCTTGTCAAATTTTCCGATCTTATCTCTTCTCTTTTCTCCTCCTTTTCTTCTGTATTGTTCTTTACCCTTCCTTTTCTTCTATGTCTTTTTCATTGATCTATATCTGCTGTAGTTTCCGGGGAGGCATTCTATCTGTTGTTTTCCCCACTGTAGCCATATGTTTCTGACCCGCAGGGAACCTGGAGTGCCCTTGTCTCTTTTCCGACCTTATCCTCTTCCCTTTTCTCCTCCTTTTCTTCTATATTTTTTCCTTACCATTCCTTTTCTTCTATGTCTTTTTCATTGATCTATATCTGCTGTAGTTTCCGGGGAGGCATTCTATCTGTTGTTTTCCCTGCTGTAGCCATATGTTTCTGACCCGCAGGGAACCTGGAGTGCCCTTGTCTCTTTTCCGATCTTATCCTATTCCCTTTTCTCCTCCTGTTCTTCTATATTGTTACTTACCCTTCCCTCTCTTCTATGCCTTTTTCATTGATCTATATCTGCTGTAGTTTCCGGGGAGGCATTCTATCTGTTGTTTTCGCCACTGTAGCCAGATGTTTCTGACCCGCAGGGAACCTGGAGTGCCCTTGTCTCTTTTCCGATCTTATCCTCTTCCCTTTTCTCCTCCTTTTCTTGTATATTGTTCTTACCCTTCCTTTCTTCTATTCGTTTTCATTGATCTATATCTGCTCTAGTTTCCCCTGGGAGGCAATTCTATCTGTTGTTTTTCCGCACTGTAGAAGCCATATGTTTCTGACCCCCCGGGAACCTGAGTGGCCCTTGTCCTCTTTTCCGACCTTATCCTCATTCCTTTTCTTCTCCTTTTCTTCTATTTGTTGCCTTCCCTTCCTTTTTTCTTCTATGTCCTTTTTATTGAATCTATTCTGCTGTAGTTTCCGGGCAGGCATTCTATCTGTTGTTTTCCGCACTGTAGCCATATGTTTCTCACCCGCATGGAACCTGGAGTGCCCTTGTCTCTTTTCCGATCTTTTCCTCTTCCCTTTTCTCCTCCTTTTCTTCTATATAGTTCCTTACCCTTCCTTTTCTTCTATGTTTTCTTCATTGACCTATATCTGCTGCTGTTTCCGGGGAGGCATTCTATCTGCTGATTATCTGCTGTTTTCCCCACTGTAGCCATATGTTTCTGACCCGCAGGGAACCTGCAGTGCCCTCGTCTCTTTTCCGACCTTATCCTCTTCCCTTTTCTCCTCCTTTTCTTCTATATTTTTTCCTTACCCTTCCTTTTCTTCTATGTCTTTTTCATTGATCTATATCTGCTGTAGTTTCCGGGGAGGCATTCTATCTGTTGTTTTCGCCACTGTAGCCATATGTTTCTGACCCGCAGGGAACCTGGAGTGCCCTTGTCTCTTTTCCGACCTTATCCTCTTCCCTTTTCTCCTCCTGTTCTTCTATATTGTTCCTTACCCTTCCTTTTCTTCTATGTCTTTTTCATTGATCTATATCTGCTGTAGTTTCCGGGGAGGCATTCTATCAGTTGTTTTCCCCACGGTAGCCATATGTTTCTGACCCGCAGGGAACCTGGAGTGCCCTTGTCTCTTTTCCGATCTTATCCTCTTCCCTTTTCTCCTCCTTTTCTTCTATATAGTTCCTTACCCTTCCTTTTCTTCTATGTTTTCTTCATTGACCTATATCTGCTGCTGTTTCCGGGGAGGCATTCTATCTGCTGATTATCTGCTGTTTTCCCCACTGTAGCCATATGTTTCTGACCCGCAGGGAACCTGGAGTGCCCTTGTCTCTTTTCCGACCTTATCCTCTTCCGTTTTCTCCTCCTTTTCTTCTATATTGTTCCTTACCCTTCCTTTTCTTCTATGTCTTTTTCATTGATCTATTTCTGCTGTAGTTTCCGGGGAGGCATTCTATCTGTTGTTTTCCCTGCTGTAGCCATATGTTTCTGACCCACAGGGAACCTGGAGTGCCCTTGTCTCTTTTCCGACCTTATCCTCTTCCCTTTTCTCCTCCTTTTCTTCTATATTGTTCCTTACCCTTCCTTTTCTTCTATGTCTTTTTCATTGATCTATATATATCTGCTGTAGTTTCCGGGGAGGCATTCTATCTGTTGTTTTCCCCACTGTAGCCAGATGTTTCTGACCCGCAGGGAACCTTGAGTGCCCTTGTCTCTTTTCCGACCTTATCCTCTTCCCTTTTCCCTTCCTTCTCTTCTATATTTATCCTTGCGCTTCCTTTTCTTCTATGTCTTTTTCATTGATCTATACCTGCTGTAGTTTCCGGGGAGGCATTCTATCTGTTGTTTTCCCCACTGTAGCCATATGTTTCTGACCCGCAGGGAACCTGGAGTGCCCTTGTCTCTTTTCCGACCTTATCCTCTTAACTTTTCTCCTCCTTTTCTTCTATATTGTTCCTTACCCTTCCTTTTCTTCTATGTCTTTTTCATTGATCTATATCTGCTGTAGTTTCCGGGGAGGCATTCTATCTGTTGCTTTCCCCACTGTAGCCATATGTTTCTGACCCGCAGGGAACCTGGAGTGCCCTTGTCTCTTTTCCGACCTTATCCTCTTCCCTTTTCTCCTCCTTTTCTTCTATATTGTTCCTTAATTACTCTTCCTTCTCTTCTATGTCTTTTTCATTAATCTATATCTGCTGTAGTTTCCGGGGAGGCATTCTATCTGTTTTCCGCAGGGAACCTGGAGTGCCCTTGTCTCTTTTCCGATCTTATCCTCTTCCCTTTTCTCCTCCTTTTCTTCTATATTGTTCCTTACCCTCCCTTTTCTTCTATGCCTTTTTCATTGATCTATATCTGCTGTAGTTTCCGGGGAGGCATTCTATCTGTTGTTTTCCCCATTGTAGCCATATGTTTCTGACCCGCAGGGAACCTGGAGTGCCCTTGTCTCTTTTCCGATCTTATCCTTTTCCCTTTTCTCCTCCTTTTCTTTTATATTGTTCCTTACTCTTTCTTTTCTTCTACGTCTTTTTCATTGAACTATATCTGTTGTAGTTTCCGGGGAGGCATTCTATCTGTTGTTTTCCCCACTGTAGCCATATGTTTCTGACCTGCAGGGAAACTGGAGTGCCCTTGTCTCTTTTCCGACCTTATCCTCTTCCCTTTTCTCCTCCTTTTCTTCTATATTGTTCCTTACCCTTCCTTTTCTTCTATGTATTTTTCATTGATCTATATCTGCTGTAGTTTCCGGGGAGGCATTCTATCTGTTGTTTTCCCCACTGTAGCCAGATGTTTCTGACCCGTAGGGAGCCTGGAGTGCCCTTGTCTCTTTTCCGACCTTATCCCATTTCCTTTTCTCCTCCTTTTCTTCTATATTGTTCCTTACCCTTCCTTTTCTTCTATGTCTTTTTCATTGATCTATATCTGCTGTAGTTTCCGGGGAGGCATTCTATTTGTTGTTTTCCCCACTGTAGCCAAATGTTTCTGACCTGCAGAGAACCTGGAGTGCCCTTGTCTCTTTTCCGATCTTATCCTCTTCCCTTTTCACCTCCTTTTCTTCTATATTGTTCCTTACCCTTCCTTTTCTTCTATGTCTTTTTCATTGATCTATATCTGCTGTAGTTTCCGGGGAGGCATTCTATCTGTTGTTTTCCCCACTGTAGCCATATGTTTCTGACCTGCAGAGAACCTGGAGTGCCCTTGTCTCTTTTCCGATCTTATCCTCTTCCCTTTTCTCCTCCTTTTCTTCTATATTGTTCCTTACCCTTCCTTTTCTTCTATGTCTTTTTCATGGATCTACATCTGCTGTCGTTTCCGGGGATGCATTCTATCTGTTGTTTTCCCTGCTGTAGCCATATGTTTCTGACCCGCAGGGAACCTGGAGTGCCCTTGTCTCTTTTCCGATCTTATCCTCTTCCCTTTTCTCCTCCTTTTCTTCTATATTGTTCCTTAATTACTCTTCCTTCTCTTCTATGTCTTTTTCATTAATCTATATCTGCTGTAGTTTCCGGGGAGGCATTCTATCTGTTGTTTTCCCCATTGTAGCCATATGTTTCTGACCCGCAGGGAACCTAGAGTGCCCTTGTCTCTTTTCCGACCTTATCCTCTTCCCTTTTCTCCTCTTTTTCTTCTATTGTTCCTTACCCTTCCTTTTCTTCTGCGTCTTTTTCATTGAACTATATCTGTTGTAGTTTCCTGGGAGGCATTCTATCTGTTGTTTTCCCCACTGTAGCCATATGTTTCTGACCCGCAGGGAACCTGGAGTGCCCTTGTCTCTTTTCCGATCTTATCCTCTTCCCTTTTCTCCTCCTTTTCTTCTATATTGTTACTTACCCTTCCTTTTCTTATGTCTTTTTCATTGATCTATATCTGCTGTAGTTTCCGGGGAGGCATTCTATCTGTTGTTTTTCCCCCTGTAGCCATATGTTTCTGACCCGCAGGGAACCTGGAGTGCCCTTGTCTCTTTTCCGACCTTATCCTCTTCCCTTTTCTCCTCCTTTTCTTCTATATTGTTCCTTACCCTTCCTTTTCTTCTATGTTTTTTTCATTGATCTATATCTGCTGTAGTTTCCGGGGAGGCATTCTGTCTGTTGTTTTCCCCACTGTAGCCATATGTTTCTGACCCGCAGGGAACCTGGAGTGCCCTTGTCTCTTTTCCGACCTTATCCTCTTCCCTTTTCTCCTCCTTTTCTTCTATATTGTGCCTTACCCTTCCTTTTCTTCTATGTCTTTTTCATTGATCTATATCTGCTGTAGTTTCCGGGGAGGCATTCTATCTGTTGTTTTCCCCACTGTAGCCAAATGTTTCTGACCCGCAGGGAACCTTGAGTGCCCTTGTCTCTTTTCCGACCTTATCCTCTTCCCTTTTCTCCCCGTTTTCTTCTATATTGTTCCTTACCCTTCCTTTTCTTCTATGTCTTTTTCATTGATCTATATCTGCTGTAGTTTCCGGGGAGGCATTCTATCTGTTGTTTTCCCCACTGTAGCCATATGTTTCTGACCTGCAGGGAAACTGGAGTGCCCTTGTCTCTTTTCCGATCTTATCCTCTTCCCTTTTCTCCTCCTTTTCTTCTATATTGTTCCTTACCCTTCCTTTTCTTCTATGTCTTTTTCATTGATCTATATATATCTGCTGTAGTTTCCGGGGAGGCATTCTATCTGTTGTTTTCCCCACTGTAGCCAAATGTTTCTGACCCGCAGGGAACCTTGAGTGCCCTTGTCTCTTTTCCGACCTTATCCTCTTCCCTTTTCCCTTCCTTCTCTTCTATATTTATCCTTGCGCTTCCTTTTCTTCTATGTCTTTTTCATTGATCTATATCTGCTGTAGTTTCCGGGGAGGCATTCTATCTGTTGTTTGCCCCACTGTAGCCATATGTTTCTGACCCGCAGGGAACCTGGAGTGCCCTTGTCTCTTTTCCGACCTTATCCTCTTCCCTTTTCTCCTTTTTCTCTTCTATATTGTTCCTTACCCTTCCTTTTCTTTTATGTCTTTTTCATTGATCTATATCTGCTGTAGTTTCCGGGGAGGCATTCTATCTGTTGTTTTCCCCACTGTAGCCATATGTTTCTGACCCGCAGGGAACCTGGAGTGCCCTTGTCTCTTTTCCGACCTTATCCTCTTCCCTTTTCTCTCCTTTTCTTCTATATTGTTCCTTACCCTTCCTTTTTTCTATGTCTTTTTCATTGATCTATATCTGCTGTAGTTTCCGGGGAGGCATTCTATCTGTTGTTTTCCCCACTGTAGCCAGATGTTTCTGACCTGCAGGGAACCTGGAGTGCCCTTGTCTCTTTTCCGACCTTATCCTCTTCCCTTTTCTCATCCTTTTCTTCTATATTGTTCCTTACCCTTCCTTTTCTTCTATGTCTTTTTCATTGATCTATATCTGCTGTAGTTTCCGGGGAGGCATTCTATCTGTTGTTTTCCCCACTGTAGCCATATGTTTCTGACCCGCAGGGAACCTGGAGTGCCCTTGTCTCTTTTCCGATCTTATCCTCTTCCCTTTTCTCCTCCTTTTCTTCTATATTGTTCCTTACCCTTCCTTTTCTTCTATGTCTTTTTCATTGATCTATATCTGCTGTAGTTTCCGGGGAGGCATTCTATCTGTTGTTTTCCCCACTGTAGCCATATGTTTCTGACCCGCAGGGAACCTGGAGTGCCCTTGTCTCTTTTCCGACCTTATCCTTTCCCTTTTCTCCTCCTTTTCTTCTATATTGTTCCTTACCCTTCCTTTTCTTCTATGTCTTTTTCATTGATCTATATCTGCTGTAGTTTCCGGGGAGGCATTCTATTTGTTGTTTTCCCCACTGTAGCCATATGTTTCTGACCCGCAGGGAACCTGGAGTGCCCTTGTCTCTTTTCCGATCTTATCCTCTTCCCTTTTCTCCTCCTTTTCTTCTATATTGTTCCTTACCCTTCCTTTTCTTCTATGTCTTTTTCATTGATCTATATCTGCTGTAGTTTCCCGGGATCCCTTTTCTCCTCCTTTTCTTCTATATTGTTCCTTACTCTTCCTTTTCTTCTATGTTTTTTCCATTGATCTATATCTGCTGTAGTTTCCGGGGAGGCATTCTATCTGCAAAATATTTTTTTTCATAGTTCTACGACACCGGTCGTGGGGGTACCCTTTGGTGAGCCTGAAAAACTCATTTTTTAATACAATATAAAAAGAAACTGATCATTTCGGGGGACCTGTTTTTTTGTTGAAACGTTCTAGTTTAGGAACTTCAGACATCCAGGGTTGCTACTCCCCAAAGGGAATTACGTATATGATATATACCCTTATACATGGAAGAGACCCAATTCCTTGAAGAATTACATACATAGAATATAGGTCCCCAGTGAAAATATTCATCATTTTTTTGGGGAATACCACCAAATTCCATGGGTTTTCATTGCAACTAGTTTTTTTTTCATAGTTCTACGACACCGGTCGTGGGGGGTACCCTTCGGTGAGCCTGAAAAACTCATTTTTTTAATGCAATATAAAAAGAAATTGATCATTTCGGGGGACCTGTTTTTTGTTGAAACGTTCTACTCTGATGTCAAAGTAGACGCTCAGAATCTTGAGTGGCGCCATCTATGTCAAATGCAGAATGCGGGGGATAGATGGCTCAACTGCCATTCAAAACAGGTCAGTTGCGCCATGTATCCCTAAAAATGACTATTTTTTTGCAATCTTCTGCGCTGTTTTCCCCCAGATGTTTTTTTTTCTCAACATCAAGCTGCCTTTTTGGGACATAGATGGCGCAACTCCCACCCATTCGCCAAAATCAGGCTGGGAATGCCCACATAGATGGCGTAACTCCCTCATATCTCCCGACATCCATAAGCCAACCTAACCAAAATATGCCACATAGATGGCGCAACTCCCTCACATCCTGACATCCATAAACCAACCTAACCAAAATATGCCACATAGATGGCGCATCTCCACATAGATGGCGCAATTTTACAATTTCAATATATGCATTCTGATTATTTTTAGATGTATAATATTTACATACCGTGAACCCCCCGTTGTTGGCAGATATGTTTCTTATTTTTTCATCTTTTTTCTAACGGATGTAGGGTTTAGGGTTAGACACGATATATTTTGATAGAAATGTTATTTTTCAACATATGTTGGCAAAAAAAACGAAAAAAATCCGGGATACTACAACGATAGGTCCTCAAACACTCTTTCTGGGGACCTATCGCCTGAGTCCTGGTGGTTTTGCCTCCTGTCTTGGGATAACTCTGATGTCTTTCCTGGCGGTTTTGCCTCCTGTCTTGGGATAACTCTGATGTCTTTCCTGGTGGTTTTGCCTCCTGTCTTGGGATAACTCTGATGTCTTTCCTGGTGGTTTTGCCTCCTATCTTGGGATAACTCTGATGTCTTTCCTGGTGGTTTTGCCTCCTGTCTTGGGATAACTCTGATGTCTTTTTTGGTGGTTTTGCCTCCTGTCTTGGGATAACTCTGATGTCTTTCTTGGTGGTTTTGCCTCCTGTCTTAGGATAACTCTGCTGTCTTTCCTGGTGGTTTTGCCTCCTGTCTTGGGATAACTCTGATGTCTTTCCTGGTGGTTTTGCCTCCTGTCTTGGGAATTGGCGGAACTCGTTTTATGTTCCAGCTAAAATAGCTCTGTTTTCTTTCTCACCGCGCGGTGCCATCTTGTGGGCATTTTGGTTTTTGAGTTGAGCCATTTACTTTTAGGTCAGTGTAGTTTAGGAACTTCAAACATCCAGGGTTGCTACTCCCCAAAGGGAATTACATGGAATTACGTATATGATATATACCCTGAAATGGAAGAGACCCAATTTCTTGCAGAACTACATACATAGAATATAGGTCCCCAGTGAAAATACTCATCAGCTTTTGAGGAACACCACCCAATTCCATTGGTTTTCATTGCAAAATAGTTTTTTTCATAGTTCTACGACACCGGTCGTGGGGGGTACCCTTCGGTGAGCCTGAAAAACTCATTTTTTTAATGCAATATAAAAAGAAATTGATCCTTTCGGGGGACCTGTTTTTTTTTTGAAACGTTCTAGTTTAGGAACTTCAGACATCCAGGGTTGCTACACCCCAAAGGGAATTACGTATATGATATATACCCTTTTACATGGAAGAGACCCAATTCCTTGAAGAATTACTTACATAGAATTTAGGTCCGCAGTGAAAATATTCATCAATTTTTAGAGGAACACCACCCAATTCCATTTGTTTTCATTGCAAAATATGTTTTTTTTTCATAGTTCACCCCGCGATTGCCCCAGCAAAACGCGTTGCAACACACTTTCCATGCTGAAATCGCAGTTGTCCCTTTGCGGAACTGGTTTGAATCACAGGCGGCTGCAGCAATCCATGTTTCTGTCAAAAACCTGAAAAGATTTATTTTCCTGGATCAAAATGGATAGCCGGAAATATTCTATGTATATGTTGTTTTTTTCCGATTCCGGAAGATGTTTTTATTCTATGTATAGGTGTTTTTACCGATTCCGGGAGATGTTGTTGAGGCCGAAATTATCGATTTTGTATTCTATGTATCCCATCGGGATTATATAATATATTATATGTACTCACAAGTTTTTGCACATATCTGTACAACTTGAAGGGGAAAGCGTTCTAACTGCTAAAATGCTGGTTAAAACAATGTCAAAGGGAACCGTTCTATTTGCGGAAATGCTGGTAGAAAACAATTTCAAGGGGGAAGCATTCCAACTGCTGAAATGCTTGTGTAAAAAACAACTTGAAGGGGGAAGCATTCAAACTGCTGCAAGGCCGGTAAAAAACAAGTTCAAGGGGGAAGCATTCTAATTGCTGAAATGCTGGCAAAAGCAACAATTTCAAGGGAGAAACAATCTAACTGCTGAAAAGCTGGTAAAGGGCAATTTCAAGGGGGAAGCATTCTAACTGATGAAATGCTGGTAAAAAAAACATTTCAAGGGGGTAAGCATTCTAACTGCTGAAATGCTGGTAAAAAGTAATTTCAACGGGATTCTAACTGCTGAAATGCTTGTGTAAAAGCAACTTCAAGGGGGAAGCATTCTAACTGATGAAATGCTGGTAAAAAGCCATTTCAAGGGGGAAACATTCTAACTGATGAAATGCTTGTGTAAAAAGCAACTTCAAGGGGGAAGCATTCAAACTGCTGAAATGCTGGGAAGCATTCTACCTGCTGAAATGCTGGCAAAAGCAATTTCAAGGGGGAAGCGTTCTAATTGCTGAAATGTTGGTGGAAAGCAATTTCAAGGGGAAAGCATTCTAACTGCTGAAATGCTTGTAAAAAACAATTTCAAGGGGAAAGCATTCTAACCGCTGAAAAGCTGGTAAAAAGCCGTTTCAAGGGGGAAGCATTCTAACTTCTGAAATGCTGGTAAAAAAAACCTTTTCAAGGGGGGAAGCATGCTAACTGCTGAAATACTGGTAAAAAAGAATTTCAAGAAAAGCATTCTAATTGCTGAAATGCTGGTAGAAAAGCCATTTCAAGGGAGAAACATTCTAACTGCTGAAATGCTTGTGTGAAAGCAAATTCAACGGGGAAGCATTCAAACTGCTGAAAGGCCGGTAAAAAACAAGTTCAAGGGGGAAGCATTCTAACTGCTGAAATGCTGGTAGAAAAACAATTTCAAGGTAGAAACATTCTAACTGCTGAAAAGCTGGTAAAGGGCAATTTCAAGGGGGAAGCATTCTAACTGATGAAATGCTGGTAAAAAAAACATTTCAAGGGGGTAAGCATTCTAACTGCTGAAATGCTGGTAAAAAGTAATTTCAACGGGATTCTAACTGCTGAAATGCTTGTGTAAAAGCAACTTCAAGGAGGAAGCATTCTAACTGATGGAATGCTGGTAAAAAGCCATTTCAAGGGGGAAACATTCTAACTGATGAAATGCTTGTGTAAAAAGCAACTTCAAGGGGGAAGCATTCTAACTGCTGAAATGCTGGGAAGCATTCTACCTGCTGAAATGCTGGCAAAAGCAATTTCAAGGGGGAAGCGTTCTAATTGCTGAAATGCTGGTATAGAAAGCAATTTCAAGGGGGAAGCGTTCTAATTGCTGAAATGCTGGTAGAAAGCAATTTCAAATGGGAAACATTCTAACTGCTGAAATGCTTGTGTAAAAGCAATTTCAACGGGGAAGCATTCTAGCTGCTGAAAAGCTGGTTGAAAAAAAATCAAGGGGGAAGCATTCTAACTGATGAAATGCTGGTAAAAAAACATTTCAAGGGGGGAAGCATTCTAACTGATGAAAGGCTGGTAAAAAGCAACTTCAAGGGGGAAGCATTCTAACTGATGAAATAATGGTAAAAAAACAATTTCAAGAAAAGCATTCTAATTGCTGAAATTCTGGTTAAAAAAACAATTTCAAGGGGGAAGCATTCTAATTGCTGAAATGCTGGGAAGCATTCTAACTGCTGAAATGCTGGCAAAAGCAACTTCAAGGGGGAAGCGTTCTAATTGCAGGAATGCTGGTAGAAAGCAATTTCAAGGGGGAAGCATTCTAACTGCTGAAATGCTTGTGTAAAAAACAATATGAAGGGGAAACATTCTCACTGCTGAAAGGCTGGTAAAAAGCAATTTCAAGGGGAAAGCATTCCAACTGCTGAAATGCTTGTAAAAAACAATTTCAAGGGGAAAGCATTCTAACCGCTGAAAAGCTGGTAAAAAGCCGTTTCAAGGGGGAAGCATTCTAACGTATGAAATGCTGGTAAAAAACCTATTCTAACTGCTGAAATGCTTGTGTAAAAGCAACTTCAAGGGGGAAGCATTCTAACCGATGAAATGCTGGTAAAAAGCCATTTCAAGGGGGAAACATTCTAACTGCTGAAATGCTGGCAAAGCAATTTCAAGGGGGAAGCGTTCTAATTGCTGAAATGCTGGTAGAAAGCAATTTCAAGGGGGAAGCGTTCTAACTGCATTCTAACATCTGATGATATTCATAGTGCGAAGGCATTCTAAGTGAGGGATTTGTGCAAAGGGTTCTCCAAAAACAAAAAAACTTAAAACCCGGGTGGGGAGGCATTCTAACTGAAGGATTTTTTGCCGTGCGCGGGCCGCATTCTAACTGAGGGGGAGGAATATTTGGAATTCGCGGAGGCATTCTAACTTTCATTTTAACGGTATATATTGTGTTATTCTTGTAGTTACAAATAGTGACACATATATGTACATATACGTATATGATAGTAATATACAATACACTATAATGATACATGATAGGAATATTACACAATATAATTCATCATCCCAAATAGTGACTAAAAGGCAAAACCAACGTTGTCGCTTTCCCAGAGCCTTTGCTCAATCTGCTAGGATTTCTCATTTCCAACCTGAACTCAATGTCAATGACTTTAGGTCAATTTAATTCAACATCATTGTGAAGTAAACTGAATCCAATTTCAAGTGAACCAGTTCAAATTCAGATAAATAAAAACAACCCAAGTCAAACTTAACTCAGAATCGATCCCAAAGTCAAACATTGCATAATAGTGATACAGTATCATCTCTATTCCCAGAAATCTGTCCATGAATGCATTTCTCAAATGCAAAGAAAGGTTTACCTGACTAATTACAGGTTGGGAGCTTATTGTTGGCTCAAACTCTGTCTGGATAGTTTTTGATAGTTCTAACCCCACCTCAAGATCATGCAAACCAACACATACGTGCTCATCATATGCGTATTTTCTGCCCCCATCTATAGCAAACAAGATTTAACGATTCTTATCCTCCGGTAATCAAACATGGTAATTTGAAATCCTTTATATATTAAAAGATGAGTTTCCCATTAAACCCATTGTTTAAAGGGACTCTTCCAGCCACGTTGACACCGGAGGGTACCGGCTCGCCCCAAGGCTCTGGCGACATAGCTTCCCTCTGCCAAGTCAAACGCAACTGTAGCGCTTGGAACCAGTGCGGTGTCACTTCGAGGCTACCTGGGAACGCAGCCCGAGCTGGGCGATCCCAGCTACTTAGCCAAGTTGGCTTAGCTAACTTAGCTAACTTAGCTTCGTGAACAGTAAGTTGGAACCCTTCAGAAGATTGATTGGCATGATAAACATTGATATACTATCCCAGTAGCATTTACTCTTACAATAATGTACCTACATCCTCAAAACATAGAAGCAAATGTTGGTACATGCTCCGTACAAATGATGGAATCTCTATGGACTGCGCCTTCGAAGTGTCACATCCAATCACATGTTTTTGCTGATCAACATCATCGAGTTTCACAGGTTTTCACCTCCAATTTTGGGGTCGCATCTGAGCCCCACTGGGCGAAAAATCTCGAAGACTTTGCTTTTTTCAGGCAAAGTTTTATTGATGAACTTATCCCCAATCTACTTGGATTTGCTTAAGGAACCTTCAAATAAATAGAACAGTACTTCACACAATTGATTCCCCATTTCGAGTGGATTTCCCAATGGGAAAAATACCGACTAAACACACCCAGGAATATGGAGGTCCAGTATTCAGTTCAACTACAATTGGTGGAGCTGGGACATCTTAAAGAAGCCGTGACTACTACAATGGCTGGCTGGAAAATCCCAATTACTACACGGTAATGATAAACAAATATGATTAGTGGACATAATATAACATATTAAAGCAGAGTTCGTTGATAGTTTTAGACTATGACTATAGATGATATCTATAATGTATTTGTTTATAGTTTCAACTAATGATAAACATCATATTTTGAAAATTATTATGTGTTTGCATGAAACTACCTATTCATCTCTGTATATATATATAGATGATTTTCCCATTGAACCATGGCCACTGGGTATATCCTTCCGCTATCCGCGCAGCACCGGGGTCACCGAGCTGAGAGGCTCAAGACGCTGTTCAAGGCATAGAGATTGGGACGAAGTCCACAAACTGGCATCGACCTTGCGGACGTGGTTACAGGCAAATGGCCCAACTAACAGGTACAAATGGATATATTATATATGGGTATAACATGATATAAATGAGATATCATTGGATATAAACATGATGTACAACCTCAGTTATGGGAGTTGTTTCATGCCATTTAAACATTTATACTGTAACTGCAACTGTTAAGGGGCCATAATTGCATGGAAGTGGTCAGGGCTTTCGAGGAGGTGGCCTCTTAAGAGGGTAACAACACATCTAAGAAACAAAGAAGCATAAGCCAAAGTGGCAGTTGGAAGTAATCAGCCGCTCGAGCTTGATTTCCAATATGTAGATGTAACATGATGCAAAATGATGGAACACTGTGTGAAATGATGCAGCCAGCCTAAGACCCAGCATACCAAAGTGGGACAGCTTGTGGAGACTCGGAGCCAGTGCTACCAAAGTCACAAGAATTGGTATCCCCCTGCGAACGATCGCAGTAATGAACTGTGGGGCCTGTGGGGTGGCTGATTCTGCGCCATTAATGAGATTAATGTGCCCATCAGTCAATTGATCAGCACTGCAAACCTACAAGAGGAGAGGATCATCCCCAAGGATATTCGGACAAGGCACTGCAATAAAAGCGAGGTCCTGGCGACGCAAAACCTCAACCCTGACTCTGAATGCTTTCCTTCTGCAGTCCTCTCATATCAAAATGGAGCATTCTGATCATGCCAGAACTCTTATGATTCATTGACTTTGAGGTGTCTTGGTTTTGACCCCCGGATGTGCATTTGGCTGAGGAATGCTGAAGAAATACGGTTCACTAGAAAACTTGAATATGTCGGCAAATGGGACCATAATACTTGCCAACAAACCCATGCTTCAGCATTTTATGGTAGTACATGGTATCTGTATATTATATAGATATATCGGTTTGTTTGTTGGTGAATACCGTAGCACCAACGGAGAGTCATTGCACCAACTAGGCAGTTCAAACATACCAGCCAAGGTTGTAAAACAATGGTTAACAAACAAACGCCGAGACTTCAAATTCTCAAGAAAGCTATAATGTTGGTGGATTATGGTATCGGCCAGTATATCAAATTCATTGAGTCTCCAATGCCTACCGTACCACTTCCAATGAGAACCCAGATGCAATATCCGATAGTCTGGTGCGGTGCATTCGGAATATTTCCAATATGTTCGAAATATACTCTCCCATTTGTTCCCTATATGGAGGTTTCCTAAAATGGTGGTACCTCCAAATCATCCATTTTCACAGGATTTTCCATGAAACCATCCGGTCTGGGGTACCCCCATTCCCCATATCCCTTATTTCAGCGGCGACTCCAGGGCGAAGCGGCCTCTCCCAATGACCCCGAAGGACGTGCAAAACGCTGCCGAAACCTGATGTTCTTTTTTTGGTGAGGATTTCACCAAGAAACAATATTTTAACCGCGGAAAAAAGTACCGTGATAAAAATGACTTAATACAATAGAAAAAGGTGGTTGTTAAGCAGAAACTTAAGATTCTACCAATGATTTTGACAGTATTAAACACGGAGATACATTGAGCTGAACCGGTACCTTGTCTTCTTTTCAGGTTGTGGCTCCAACCAATTGCCATTTCCGATCACGAATCCCCAATTGGCGCTTGGATTTGTTGCTCTTAGACTCTTAGATTGGCGTTGTGATCCACCCAGCGAACTCAGGGAGAGCGCAACCAATGTTCATCTCGCGTGAACCGAGATATTCTTTCGGGGGTGTGCATCTGGGTGGTGTATGTAGACGATATGCCTTGTAGAAAAAGTCGCACCACAAGATCCAAACCACGATCGGAAGGACCCATGCCTATGACGGCTAAACCTCTTCAAGTTCAACTCCGTAGAGCCTCCAACAATGTTGTCCGTTTCATCTAATGTCATCTTCAACATCTTCAACTTGTCAATCCTCATGCCTTCAATGGCACTGCAAAGAGAATCAAATGCACCGATGTCAGAGTTGCCCGTGAAGATTTGCACGGCATTCTTGGCCTTACTCACAAGGCCTGTAGCACATAAGGCTTTCCATCCCACTGAATCCTTCAAGCCTTGTATTCTTGCCCAGTGATTTCTGGGAGCCGCCTTCATCCCCCTGGCTCCGAAAGGCTCCGCAACATTTACCCTCCCTGGCCCGAAAGTGGTAGTTCACTATATGTTCCTGGAGTTTCAACCATGTGACCGCCAATTTTGGAGAAGAAGTCCGCTTGTTCATCATGGATTGCCACCAAAAGTTTCCTATCCGCCAAGGTCCCTCCATGTCTCGTGGATTTCATCATGATCCTACAGCCACCCCAAATCAATCATTGGAATGTACAGTGCCAAAAGCAAATCACGATAGTCAACGCAGTGGTTTAATTTGCTGTGTATTCCAATAATTGATTTCACCACATTTAGGCACTATCGATTAAAACCTTGAAGCTCCGCCGGTTGCTGATTGGTGGACCAGTTGGTTTATATTGAGTGGTTGACAAGTGGTGTATATCCCAATACATCCCAATTGTAAGGGGCTATACCTCACTTACAAACAACTTAACTTCCCAAATTCTGGCAACCTCCAAGTGGCCAACTAGGGTATATCATAGCAGCTCCATGAAGCCCTGTTTATTTATATACATAGCGGTTGTTGGTAGTTAATAAACCCCTGGAACAAAATGCCCTTTCTATTTCATGTTTGGGGGGGGTCACCTTTGGGACTGGGTTCATCATGTTCATTCATTTTCTTGATACCCCATAAATCAATATAAATCAGATGTAATATATTATATTATCAAATTTCATATTTCATATCCTCATGATTCTTGAGGTTGTAACACCAGCCATTCACACCCAGCTCCAAGGGCGCGGAAAGTTTTCCGCGGCCATGCTGGCCATGCTGGCCATGCTGCTGACGATATCCATCTCAAAGCCTTCCTTCTGGAGATGACCAAAGATCTGCAGCGCGCAAAGCCAACGCCTCCCCAACGCTTGCCACGCAAATGCTAGCACCACTTGAGTAAGGGAAAATCATAGGGTTTTAAATGGGGATGTTGTGATTTTATGGGGATATATCGGATATATAATCATATATACAAGGTGGTGCCCCCAAGATAGCTAAGTTGGTTTATAGCTCCAATAACTATGGTTTATAGGTGATATATCTATACTTAATGGGCTTGTAACCTATTTATAACTGCCTGGGGCACCACCTTGTTCCAACTAATTTGGGGATCATCCCATTTGCTACATGGGATGATCCTGGCAGCCATAGGTATTGAACATTGCCCTTTATAGTTGATTCATCCATTGAAAATAGTGATTTTCCATAGTTATGTGGCTGTTTACCAGAGGGTATCAGAAATTCTAGGGGAACCACACAAATCCACTTGGTTCTTCATCACACTTTGTTCATTTATTGCAAAGTGGAATGTTTGGAAGCCAACCCTTAAAACCGCTAGCCACACGTTTGAAACACTTTGAAACCACACGAAACCACCAACGTGTTTAACGATCAAACGGAAAGTCATGGGCTCATCGAGGTGAACATCCCTTGCCATGGCCTGCTCCCCTCGCATGCGTTGATGCAGGTGTTGTAGGTGATGAGGTTTGGGAAGTTGTCAAAGCTCTTACTCCTGCCGGAAAACCAAGGTTAATCCATGTTAATAGGATTTCCCAGCTCATGGATTGGATTGTGTAACCCTCTAGATTCAGAATCATCAACAGGGGGTTTGAACACTGCTCAAGTATCCTGAAGTTAGCAGTTTCCCTCTGGCAACTCAAGCTGGCAATATCAGGCAATGGGGAATCCAATTTCCCTAAATGATGATCATCTATATACATGGTTTTGATCTGCCAGGTTTCTGTCAGGAACATGCTTGCATGGTATCTGCCTGATTTTTTGCTACGGTTGGGTTCTATATGGAGCTTATACTCCAGCGCTATGAGTATTGCAATAGCCTTACTGAAAACTAATTCATCAAATTAATAGAGTAACACATGTTGTTTTATGTTGCCATGCCTGCCGATATTTGATGATATTGAACCGTTTCATTCCCAATCTTAGATAATGTCAACCCCGGATTACTAAACCATGGACCATGGTTTATTAGGGGGGTGCTCCCCAAATAGTCATTTCATCTGATACTTAAATGGTATCCCCCAATTAAACAACTGTTTGGGCTTTATTAATCCAGGGTTGACATTACGACATACTACACGCCCTGCACACATTTTCTCCCCGGGAGATCCTCCGCAGGTGGCCCAACGTCTCCCGCCACGCAGGGCCGTTGCAGGCCACGGCCGCGCTGTTCAGGGACACCGCGTCGGGAAGGGTCGCACGGGAACCTGGTGGTGGCCCCTGTTCTGAAGTTGGTTGGTTATATAACTCCCCACTAATATCCACTAATTCTCTAGCATGATAGTACATGGAAAATCCATCCAACCCCCCATCTCAAACCATCAAAACCTAATAAAATCTAGGGGTGTGATGTCAAAATTCCAGCCAACGATGTGTCCTCCAATATCCTCATCCAAGGTGCACATGTCCACGGTGACTTGCAACGCATCGCGCCATCGCTTCTTGCGACGAAGCGCAGCAATGAGCAAATTGAAGTCGTAGACGTCGCGGAGCTCGGCCCGGCCTGGATTTGTCCGATGGATTGGATGGACAGCCGACCAGCAAATTTGCTGCTGGGTGCCAGGGTTCCTCTCAACAAAGCGTTGCACGCCGCAAAATACTACCGCAAAAACTAGCGTAGCGTCCTCAAGAAAGTCAATGTTCAAGAGTGTCGATAGGCATAAATTTCCGATCCTGCTTAACCTCAGTAAACAATATACACATATATATATATATATGTAGTGTGTGTGTGTCAATACAGTATGTATATATATATATATTATATATATAATCTTACTACGCTTGCCCCCGGCTAAACGCATCAATGAACTCTTTCCGTGACTTACAGCTTCAATTACCCATCTAAAAGGCTCGGTGATGGTTCAGGTGTGAGGTCAAAGAATCAAAATCATCCCAACCCGGATTCCAAAAGTTGCATCAAACCACAACAACCATCAACAACCCGTGAATGCAAGTCTATAGCCACTCATCTTGTCTGTTTTGGACCTGGTCATTTTTCTGGTGTCGACACATCCCGGCCTTCAGTGTTACTGTCCATTGCAAGCCATACCGCAGCAAGGCACAGCTACGTAAGGCTGAAGCAGCTAGCGGGTTGAACCAAATGGATGCACATATTTTGCTCAGGCAGGGGTCCGGGGTCCAGCAATGGAGCTGGATCAAAAGAACCGCCAACCTGACATGCTCAGCCATTTTTTGGGGGGGGATAGTTATACAGTAAGATGTCATAAGTTATAACTATCACTCCAGTGGCGTGGCGACAGGAGGTCGTTATACGTTATTCCAGATTGGGTTTCTAGAAACATGGCATCGCTTTCCCGGGCTTTCCCCAACATGGCCAAAGACACCAATGGGCAAAAACCAACTACATTCCATTACATGTGTTTTTGGAAACATTAAGGACCTGAAACAAGAGTAATTACACCAGAGGAAGCTGTAGAAAGTTGCGAAGTCCTGGCTAAGAATGCAGTTAAGAAGCAATAGAGTAAGTTCAGATGCCCTCAACAGCCGACTTCCTATCCAACACAGAAGCCAAGCCATTGGTGGAATATTTCTGTATCCCAGGCATATTCCAGGTATATCCCTTTGTCCCAAGCTTTCCTCTACAGAAAACTCGCTGAGATGCCCGAACCCAAAAGGGACATCTTCCTGGAGAGGGGGATTCCGATCAACCCCGCAGCGTCACATGGAAAATTTTGGGTCTTACTGGTGCTTAGCAGGGAATGAGGGAATGATCCATAATCACTAGTAATAATCATCCCATTCCCCACATTCCCATCCATTCCCTACGTTTACCACCAGTAAGGTGTTGATCTTGCGCACTGTTTTCGTCCTGATTTGACCGCTCGCAATCTTGCCAGTGACTGGAAAGGAGTGGTCTTCAAAGTAGCATGGACATGACAACTTATGTACAACCAAGCCGCATGCATAGCTGCCAGAACGGGAAACGTGGTTTTGTTGCGTCCAAGACTGATGTAAACACCAAACCCATCGGTGAATCATCAAACTCATCATGATATAAATCTCCATTTTGGAAAAACAATGCGCCCAATGTCGTTGAAGGCAGCGACCAGCTGGCTTCCCATACCCTTCGGCCATCCTTAAGGGGTCGCTAGGAAAGCAGGGCTAATTGGAGGGTGCCATTTTGGAAGCAAATGGTCACTGTTTGGCGTAGCCATAAATTAATAAACCAGGGTTGACAAAAAAAATCCTGGGACACTGTGAACTTGTCATCTCTTCCTGGCCGGATTTAGCCGGGCCTTTATCGAATGTTTTTTTAGTTGGAATTGAGGGCAATTATATACCTCCGTTGTCTTGTATCCCTATGCTTATACATTGAAGGTGGCGGCTGTTCAATTGCAAATAATATCAACTAATTATCTAATTTGGCCATGAAATACATTCCATGTATATATGCTCTACCTATAAGAAAAGGAATGAAAAAGGAGGATTACCTAATGTGACGGCGGGCCCTTCCAAGACCTCCCATCTATGGAGATGTTGGGATCACACAAGAAGTGAGCATTGTCGACTATGTTGTTGGCGTTCGCATGATGTTATTGCCACATTTAAATGCAGGCTGCAGGCTTGCTGAAGCCTTAGTTGCTATCATCGTTTGCTTCGGGATCCCCAAGGCAACATGAAAAAAAACATGACCAAGGTTACTCAGAACATGGCCAATTCTAGATATGGATCCCCAGGCCCCCAAAACAACCAAACAAGTTGCTTAGCATATGTCTTAGTATTGACATTGACATTCAACCCCTTTTCTTATCACTCATGGCAAAAACATGAACATGATTATACACTAGTCATCCCCCCAAAAAATAGAAAAGAATGTTGTCACTATTTACAGTCAGTAAGTGGGATGTTACTTTTCTATATATATATATATACATATATATATACATATATATATATATATAGTAAGGATCCAGCAAATAGAATATTGAAAATGGTATGGTCAAGAGATAGAATCTGGATTTCGCATGCAGGGGGGGAATCAAGAGATAGAATATGGAATATAGAAATTTAAGAAAACCCATCAAAATTATGAACATATCCTATGCAAATACATTGTTTTTTATAGGATAAAACTCGAGAAAACTCTTCAAACTTGAAATATGTATATATATATATATTTTTTGAGAAAACTAAGCAAACATATCATTATATCATATGTATACACATTTTTTAAAGAAAATTACAGAAACTCTTCAAACTTGAAATATACATATATATATAAATGATATTCTAAGAAACTAATCAAAAGTATCAATATATCATACGTAGATATATCGTTTTTAGAAGAAAAACTCAATGAATTTATTCAATTTTGAAAAAAAAAATATATATGATATGTTATATATACATATAAAATTAATATAAAGCTAAGAAACTATTCAAATTCAGTTGAGCATCACATGAAACACAACAACCAGACTCCAATCAGTGATGGTAGCCAGCAGAGCTGGCACACCATCAAACACACTCATACTGTGACATAAGATTAGTTTGTTTGTGTGGGATGATCCAGTGGAATATTCTATCTGTTGATTTTGGACCTTTTTTAATTGCATTTTGAACAGAATTCACGTATGACCCAGATCAACAAATCCACCTCATGTCAGTTCATCCTTTTTTTTCACATATTCACATGTTCAGCGGTTTCTAATTGTACAGTTTTTGTTTGCATCTATCTCACCAAAACATATATTAAGTAACAGGCAGATAAAATATTCAAAATTTCATTGATTTGAAAATAACACATAGAATAACGCAAAATTTATAGCTAGGTAAATTTTACACATAGAATTATCCAAGACCTAAAATATATATTTTTAGGGAAATCAACTTTAAAAGCATCATTTTTCCTGCGTTTTACCAGTTTTTTCAACAGATAGAATAATAACCTATTTTCCAGACCCCGTCGACCCCTCATCTCCTCAATTCCCAAAGCAGCAGTCAACATTGCTGGCACACTACAACAACTCAACTTTGAATTTTTCCATCCACTCCATAAAGAACTCATGTACAGACATACTAAACAAATAATACATTCACTCATAATTGATTGGCTGGCTAATATACCACTTATTGCAATCAAAATAGTACAAAAGATTGGCTGGAGCCAGCAAAGCTGGCACCCCATGTAGCTGGAATATTCTATCTGTTGATTTTGAATCATTTTGCATATTAAAACATACAACAAAATGTGGTCGATTTACGTTCTATCCGAAAAACCACCGCAAACCAACATCAACATGAAACATGCACGCACGCACACACACACACACCCCTGACCATCAAACATAGTGCATCGAATGTTCAGTTGCAATGCTTTCGACACCCATCGACACCCACAGACGGACGATGCTCTACACAAACATTGCCTTTGCCCCTGACAAATGCATATAGTGCTATGGAAACAGACGATGTGAACAGAAACAACTGCAACTTACTATGTATTTCTCCTTCGGTTGGCGTGAATGTATGTTTTATCCATGCTTGGTTCAAACAATGATGTTCGGAAATATGTCTACCCCATGTGGACACCAACAGACAGAATAGTCCAAAGTCAATCAAAAGATATATAGATTAATACAGAAACTATGATAAATTTGGAAAAAACGAATCAAATCTAAGTTTCCAGAAACTCATTTGCACGTTTGGAAGCAAATTCATTCACTCATAATTTATTGACTGGCTTGTATGCCACTCATTGCAATCAAAACGGTACAAAAGATTGGCTGGAGCCAGCAAAGCTGGCACCCCATGTAGCTGGAATATTCTATCTGTTGATTTTGAATCATTTTGCATATTAAAACATACAACAAAATGTGGTCGATTTACGTTCTATCCGAAAAACCACCGCAAACCAACATCAACATGAAACATGCACGCACGCACACACACACACACCTGACCATCAGACATAGTGCATCGAATGGTCAGTTGCAATGTTTTCGACACCCATCGACACCCACAGACGGACGATGCTCTACACAAACACAGCCTTTGCCCCTGACAAATGCATATAGTGCTATGGAAACACACGATGTGAACAGAAACAACTGAAACTTACTATGTGTTTCTCCTTCGGTTGGGGTGAATGTATGTTTTATCCATGCTTGGTTCAAACAATAATGTTCGGAAATATGTCTACCCCATGTGGACACCAACAGACAGAATAGTCCAAAGTCAATCAAAAGATAGATTAATACAGAAACTATGATAAATGATAAATTTGGAAAAAAAAACGAATCAAGTCTAAGTTTTCAGAAAATCATTTGCACGTTTGGAAACAAATTCATTCACTCATAATTTATTGGCTGGCTTGTATGCCACTTCTTTCAATCAAAACGGTACAAAAGATTGGCTGGAGCCAGCAAAGCTGGCACTCCATATAGCTGGAATATTCTATCTGTTGATTTTGAATCATCTTGCATATTAAAACATACAGCAAAATGTGGTTGATTAACGTCCTTTTATCAAACAATTTGAAAAACTCTCGCAAAACGCAAAACCAACATCAAACATGCACACACACACACACCTAACCCTTGCTAACCTTGACTCATCAGACGTAGTGCATCGAATGTTCAGTTGCAATGCTTTCGACACCCATCGACACCCACAGACGGACGATGCTCTACACAAACACAGCCTTTGCCCCTGACAAATGCATATAGTGCTATGGAAACACACGATGTGAACAGAAACAACTGAAACTTACTATGTGTTTCTCCTTCGGTTGGCGTGAATGTATGTTTTATCCATGCTTGGTTCAAACAATAATGTTCGGAAATATGTCTACCCCATGTGGACACCAACAGACAGAATAGTCCAAAGTCAATCAAAAGATAGATTAATACAGAAACTATGATAAATGATAAATTTGGAAAAAAACGAATCAAGTCTGAGTTTTCAGAAAATCATTTGCACGTTTGGAAACAAATTCATTCACTCATAATTTATTGACTGGCTTGTATGCCACTTCTTTCAATCAAAACGGTACAAAAGATTGGCTGGAGCCAGCAAAGCTGGCACTCCATATAGCTGGAATATTCTATCTGTTGATTTTGAATCATCTTGCATATTAAAACATACAGCAAAATGTGGTTGATTAACGTCCTTTTATCAAACAATTTGAAAAACTCTCGCAAAACGCAAAACCAACATGAAACATGCACACACACACACACCTAACCCTTGCTAACCTTGACTCATCAGACGTAGTGTATCGAATGTTCAGTTGCAATGCTTTCGACACCCATCGACACCCACAGTCGGACAATGCTCTACACAAATACAGCCTTGGCCTTTGCACCTGACAAATGCATATAGTGCTATGGAAACACACGATGTGAACAGAAACAACTGCAACTTATGTGTTGATTATTGACAATGTACGGAAATAGCTGTACCCTTGGGGAAATCAACAGATAGAATAGTCCAGCAGATAAATCATACAAAAATATGCAAAAATCATGATAAATGCGAATTTGGTCAAAGTTTCCGGAAAATCATTGATGCCTCTGAAAACCCTCTATATATATACACGGATTAATAGATAGAATATTCAATACTGCAACGAAACCTCAAAAACTATTCTATCTGCGAGTTATACTGTCAACGTGTTTTTCTGCTATTTTTTCATTTTTAACTTACCCGAAAAAGTCATTGATTTTATTCTATGTGCCAGTTACTGAATATATATATATGTGTGTGTATAGGCAAACCAAACAGATAGAATTTTTCCAGTATCGTCATATAAAGGAAACATGGTCATGTCAGAAGCATACATGTGTGAATATTTGTTAAACAAAAAGATAACAAAAGATATATCTTTAGTTGTGTTCTGCATCAATTCTCACCAAATCGTGTATATATATATATGCAAATCAAACAGATAGAATATTTTTTATATCTAAATTATATCTATTATAGAAAACTATAAAAAAAAATAATCAAAATATTTTTAAGTTTTTTTAAGACAAAAATGTTACAAAACCCTATATATATACACGGATCTAGTCCGTACCTGCCCATATTCTATCTGTTGAAATTCCTGCCTGCAAACCTGCTCATGTAGTATTTTTTTTTGAAATGAATTATGGTTTATATTCTATCTGCTGGATCCTTACTATATATATATATATATCTTTTGGGGGGTGCTACTTTAGTACCAAAGTAATCCAAAAAAAACATCCAACGATATCCCATCAGCTCCTGAGCACGAGGTCCAGGAGAGCTGTCCTGCGGGGCGAAGCTCTACCTATACAAATGTCAATTTCAATGGGGGAAATATGATGATAAACCATGAAATGTTGTTTTTTTGGAGGTGCACCCTATTTTTTAGGCAAACCCAAATGTCAGCAACTATGCAATCCAACTATATGATTGTTGGTTGACCGATACACCATGATCGAGCAGTTGATCACGGTGCGCCCTTGCCGTTGGAATGAGCCGGGACAACTCCGTGCTGGGATCCTCTAGTTCTGTGAGCCTGATCATTGTTGCAGAAAGCCCCCACAATGTCCATGGGGGCATAG
Source organism: Cladocopium goreaui (assembly GCA_947184155.2). NCBI lineage: Eukaryota > Dinophyceae > Suessiales > Symbiodiniaceae > Cladocopium > Cladocopium goreaui. The sequence continues at coordinate 77,155 of CAMXCT020002292.1, read as the reverse complement.
GACTTGCAGCAGAACTTGCTCTTGTCGCCCAGTTGAATCTTCATTAATCAAACTGCACGTAGAATGCCAAGGGATGGGGCAATGTCTTTCTCCAAGGCTGTTTGTCCATTCAAAATCTACTTTTCCCCTCTGATTAAATCTTCAGTCCTCGCCTCGTTACATTCAAAACGGATTTCAGCCCTCGTCCCATTTCTTTCTCGACCGCAAGCCATTCGAACTAGTCCTCTGCCTCCTTTTGGGTTTAACTTTTTTGAATTATCTTTGTCGTCGTTGCAGCAACGCTCTGGGCTCCAGAGGCTTGGGGATGCTGAAAAAACTTTTCAGGGCCTAAAAAGTTTTTTCCTGTTTCCGAGATGCCTCTTTTACAAGCGGATTTGCAGGGGCTCGATTCCCCCCAAATTCGACCCCAGAGAAGAGAAGCTGCAGCAGCAGCACCAAGATACCCCGCTACACCTCAAGCTTTAGCAATTTTAGAATCTAGTCGCGCTACCTGGGAAAGGTGAATAAGAACTATTGACCAAAATTTCAGGGTTCCCTAGTTAGCTGGTAGACAGAGTTGAATCCAGCAATCCAGCCCCTGAGGTTCTTAATGCAGTGGGTTCTTAAACAGTGGCTTCACTGTAGAACAAATACGGAAGTCCTGGAACAACCGGGCATGCCACCACAGGGCACTGACTGAATTACGATAAAAAAAACTTTTCGGGCTCCAGAAAGTGTTTTTTTTCTGAATGCACCCTTAATTTTCTATTTTTTTCACTCTGATGGGAACAAAAAAACTTTCTGGAGCCCGAAAAGTTTTTTTTCACTCGTTGCACATGCTTTGAAAGCAATTTCTGCCCACCTCGTTTTCTGAATTTAATTAATTCACCTCGCTTAAATTGCAAAGATTCACCTCGTACCTCGTCAGCCCTCGCTCTAAATTGTGCAGATTCTATCTATTTCAGGATGATTGTTACCTTCAAGTTTGACCAACATAGGGGTATGAATCGGTATGAATGCTAACTGTGGCTCTCGAGAATGCCCTTGACCCATGTCTTTTTTGAACATCGTTGTGAGGCACGAGGACCCTCAAGGCCCTCAAGTTCCAAGAATTGTGTGGCGAATGCAGGGGAACCATGTATCCGGATGGGTCAAAGCACGCGCCTCTGGGCTACAAACAGAAGTGGAAGGGACCTGAGCTGCATCAGTGGAACGAAACCGGCGTCATTCAGGAAAATCCTTCTTATGAAAATATGTATTGAGACCATCCTGTTCCGATCTCGAGGAATAATATATATCTGGAACTTGCACTTCAACTTGTGTGTGCCCTCAAACCCCTTATTTTAATCTGCGTGGTTTCCTTATAGTTCTAACTTCTAATATATAGTTGAACTTCAAGTTTTGATTCAATTGAATGTGCTAATAAAACAAACGACAAAAATATGTTTGAAACCTAAGAGAATGGCGAGCTAGAACCGCCATGTTATATGGGCCATCTCCAGGTGAAAATTCCCATGGGATTTCCCAGTTTTGACCCCCATGGAATCTCATGATAGACATCCCATGAATCCATTAAATACTTGTACACATACCATGAAAATCCATGAAATTTCATTATAATCCTTATTCTAGAGATGATGTTCTCCATATGAGTCTCGGATAAAAATTACTTACTACTCACAATGGACATGGCCAAAGTGGGTGAATGGTTTCGCACAAATTTGAACATCCCATGTCCACTCCCCACTACTTTCGTCTTCCGCTTATTTTGTCGGTTACTCATATGTTCTTTATCCCAGGATTGCCCTGGGGTCCCTGGCGACAGCTTTTTCCCGGCTGATCAGTTCCATGGCCTCTGCAAGAAACTTTTGGCAAAGTGGAGCAAATGAAGGACGCCAATAATGGGAATAAGATGGGATTGTGGGATAGTTATGCAACAATGGGATACAATGGGAATATCATAGAAATTTTCACTAAAGCTTCCCTGGCCTTCCCTGTTTTTCTGGCCTGCCAGACTTGGACACATGGCCCACAAAAATCAACGGGCGTACGTTAACCCATGCAAATTCGGTCCCCTGTCATAAAAATGGCAGCGCCGCTTCAACCACCGCCACTTAATTGCAGGCCAGCGCGGTCAGTTTCAGCACCCTGTTCATGATTTTTTTTGCATGTGGCTGACTCTGGTTGCCAAAGGCTGTGCAACTTGGAAGGGTCAGTTTTTTTTAGGCCAAAAGAAACGGAAAATTAGCAGCTGGTGACATCGATGAGTCAAACATGGCGCTAAAGCCGCATCAGCGTTGTAACTTTTATAACAAGCCGGTAAGGCTCCAAGACGCCATCTACTTCTGGCCCTGGGAACTAAATCTTCTTGCGTCGGCCCCTCCCAAATCGAGAAGAGCTTTAACGAAAATTGCTAGAATATGATGGGTAAATATGATAAATGGAAATTATATGAAATGATCATGATCATTCATGATCATTCATGATCTATGATTCTATGATGGTAAATAATTGAACAGTGTTGAAAACCCGTTTGCGAATATGATATTCCCACATGGTTTCGCGGACTACTTACGCAACCACACGTTTGGCTTTCGCAGGCGCTGGGTCCGTCATGTTTGCTTTCGTTAAGCTTTCGCGGATAAGCGTCCGAAAATTCCTTTACAACATGTTCCCCGCAACCCCCTGGTTCACCCACACTCAAACAACACATCCAAACAATATGATATACTTATTACCAGAGGATGAAAACACTGGCTATACGCAGTGATTTTGACTTTAAATTTTCAGGATTTAGGGTTTTAGGGTCTTAGGGTTTTGGTGTTTGTTGTTTTGGAAAGTAAAAACGTTAACCCTGCGCAGGGATTTGAGCATGTGAAAAGATATGCGGGATTGGCCGCGGTCAAACCTAAGGGTTGCAGCGAACATGTTCAAAATTCAAGTTTATGTTTTTCTGCAGCTACCTGACATCCTGCAATGGCTCTGCCATCCTGCCATCCGGCCCTGACATCCTCAACGTCCCTGACGTCCTGCGACGCCCCCGACGTCCTCAACGTCTGTGACACCCTTGCCATCCTTGCTGGCTCTGCTTTGGCTTTCATGGATTTTAGGCTGAATCTCTGGATTGAAAGAGACTAGCAAAATAAAGGGCGCCGCATTATCAGATTGCCGCAATCATTTCAAGCTTTCGCGGTAAAAACTTCCCCCCCCCTCTTTCGCGGACGCTTTCGCGCAGCTTTCTCACTTGAAGGTTTTACTTTCGCGGAAGTACTGTAAATTAATGTAAGTAAGGGGTAAGGTTTATATAGAATCGTTTCTTAAAGGTTGTCGGTGCTGCTCAATTGATGAAATGTTACTTGGGCATGGAATGATGCGGAATTGCTTATGAAAATGTTGTGGCCGCTATGGTCATACTATGGGATAAATTAAGTAAAGTAATTAAAACCATCCTGATGTGGATTTATTCATGGGTATATTTTACTCCCGTTGGCTAGCTACTGGAATGGATTATTATGTTGGGTATACTGCCACATTGAGAAAAACACAATAATAAGATACATTCATTGCCATCTATGGCTAGATTTGCTTTCAAGGATCTGACATGTCCCGTGCTGTGGTTCTACTATGTTCTACTCATCGCCGGAAATCGACTAGCCGTAAGCCAAACACTGCCTTTCCCAGATCAAGGTTTACTCTGTGATAATCATCTGGTTAGTGGCTTCAACCCATCCCATGAGGAAATCAAAACTGACCTACTGAGGCTGATTACGAGTATCTCCTGTAAAATGGACTACAAGTGGCTCGTAAAACCACCAGCCAATGATCTATCCTCTGGCAATTTAAAAATGTCTCTGGAAATTGCGATCAAAAAATATTCCAGCAAGAGACCCCAAACAGTGTGGGGGGAGTGGGAGGATAATCAATGTTGACGACGATGATGATGATGATGGTGATGATGATGATGATGATGATGATGATGTTGTTGAGGATGATGATGTTGAGGAGGAGGACCGATCCCAAGACCTAGGACCACACTTTGCGCGAGCTTGCACAATCGAAATGCACGTCAACATTTCACAAGAGCCACTTTATACAGAAATTTACAGGGGAAAATGCCGTGGCCCAGAACCGCGGCCCACACTTTGTGCGAGTCTGTGCAGTCGAAATGCACATCAACATTTCACGAGAGCTTTATACGGAAGTTTACAGAAAAAATCCCGCGGCCCAGAGCGGCGGTCCACACTTTGCGCGAGCCTGCGCAGTCGAAATGCACATCAACATTTCACAAGAGCCACGGCCACTTTAAACGGAAATTTACAGGAAAAAGGCCAGCTGGAGCACCCTGATCAAGCCCCGGCCTTTGCAATTACCGTAAGAACCCCTCAGTGTGGACACACTGTTTGGGGAACTATATTTATATATAGGTACAGACTGGATAACTGGGCCAACTGGGCCATTTTCCATGGCTAACTGTTAAATGATCTGTCAAATGCTTCCTGTCACCGCAGGAAGCTTCATCTAACACAGGATGCCTGTGTGGCAACTTGCTTACTCGCTGCTTTCTCGCAGTTTACTACCATGATTCCCTGCATGATCAGGTGCTCACCGTGAGAATCAACCCTTGCACAAGGGTGGTGCTCACCGCGAGAATCAATCCTTGCACAAGGGACAGGACTCATCTTAGCCTCCTGCAAACTTTCCAAACTCATCCCAGTCCCAACTCTCAAGCCATGCCTCAAAAATGCACAAGGCCTAAAATCTGTCGAGCATCGAGCATCATCAATCAGCCCATGATTAACCCATCCACACCATTCAGCTCCAATGAGCATCCCGCCTGCAGCTCCTCATCTGCAACCTGAGGTGAAGCTACGGCGGTAAGAACCATGACTGCAAAATGATCACCAGTATATAATGATACTCATGGTAATCCTCCAAGAACAACATAGTAATAATAATCATAGTAAATAAGCATCATAGAACCCAATGGTATATATATATATATATACCATGGAACTATGTATATATTCAATGATATTCCATGTACATATGAATACTTAATCACGTACGCTGAATTGAATTACGGATCTGGAACTGAATATGCAAACAGCCACGGATGACAAAATAAATGTAGCAACAAATCCGTTCAGGTTCCTTTTGGTTCACCCAATAAGGGGACGGGGGTCACATTCGCCCCTACCTCCGGGTCACATTCGCCCCTACCCCAACTAGGGTCGCATTCGCCCCCACCTCAATTACCTTTCTACTTTCCAGTAGTACCGCACAAGGCGGTGGCGGAAGTTTCAAAAATGAAAACCTATAGGAGAGGTGAGTTGGTGTGGCGCAAAAGTGGCAGAGCGAACCCACTGATGGACCGAAAGGTGCTTGAAGTCTCCCACTCTTGCTCTCTCTTTCTCTGACTATCTACCTACCTACCTATCTATCTTCTATGTATCTATCTATCTATCGATCTATCTCTCTCTCTCTCTCTTTCATCTAATTACCTATCTATCTATCTATCTTTCTATCCATCTATCTATCTGTGGAGTGTAGTTGTAGTTGTAGTGTTGTGGAGTGTAGTGTAGTGTAGTGTAATGTAGTGTAGTGATGTGTAGTGGAGTGTAATGTAGTGTAGCATAGTGTAGTGTAATTTAGTGTAGTGGAGTGTAGTTGTGTAGTTGTAGTTGTATTTGTAGTGTAGTGGAGTGTAGTGTAATGTAGTGAAGTGTAGGGGAAGGTAGCGTAGTGTAGTGTAGTGTAATGTAGTGTAGTGTAATGTAGTTTAGTGTAGTGTAGTGGAGTGTAGTTGTGTAGTTGTAGTTGTATTGTAGTGGAGTGTAGTGTAATGTAGTGAAGTGTAGTGGAAGGTAGTGTAGCGTAGCGTAATGTAGTTGTAGTTGTGTAATGTAGTGTAGTGTAGTGGAATGTAGCGTAGTGTAGTGTAAAGTAGTAGTGTAGTGAAGCGAAGCGAAGCCACATCTGAGCCTCCAAAAGTGGTCCGAACCCCTGGTGTTTTTATCGCCCGTACTTGTAGGGTAGGTAGTGGAACGGGTCATTCTGTAGAGAGGTTTTGGCTATAGAATGAGTTGCCCAATAAAAATCACTATAGAATGAAATAACTAGGTCGCTATAGAATGCAATATAGTGAAACCCTCATTCAGCACTTGAACATCCATGCTCATCCGGTATAGTAACCAAGTTTTATAGAATGTTTTTTTTTGGGATTCAGACCTGCCAACAATCAAAAATCATGGCTTCAGGATCTCTCCCCCCTCGGGCCAGCACCAAAACAAACATCCGAAGTGCTCATTCCACTATAAAATGAAATGTTGGATAAATTGCAACCACTTTGCCCAGAACATCTCCTCTCTATAGAATGCACTCGCCATGTGTATGAGGAACAGATCCGTCAACACAAGCGAGCACGAACCGCAACATTCCTATAGAATGCTTTTCTTGGTTCCATCTAGGTAGCCTTTTCAAAATGCACGGACTAAATCGACGGTATGTCTCTATATAATGGGGCCCCAAACGGGCATTATATAGAGGCTCCACTTGGTCATTATATAGAGTTACAAGTACGGATGATGTGTTTTTAACATTTTGACTTCAAAATGTGCTTCGCGCCACAACGGCGTGCACTTTTTCGAGATCTCAACTTCCAAAAGTGGTCCGAACCCCTTGTGTTTTTAACATTTTGACTTCCAAATGTGCTTCGCGCCACAACGGCGCGCATTTTTTCCACATCTCAACTTCCAAAAATGGTCCGTACATGGTGTGCTTTGTTCATTTTGACTTGGAAATGCGCTTTGCGCCACAACGGCGTGCACTTTTTCGACATCTCAACTTCCAAAAGTGGTCCGAACCCCCTGTGTTTTTAACAGTTTGACTTCCAAATGTGCTTCGCGCCACAACGGCGTGCACTGTTTCCACATCTCAACTTCCAAAAGTGGTCCGAGAATGGTGTGTTCTGTACATTTTGAGTTCGAAATGTGCTTCGCGCCACAACGCCGTGCATTTTTTCAACATCTCAACGTCCAAAAGTGGTCCGAACCCCTCAGTTTTTAACACGTTTTACTTCCAAATGTGCTTCGCGCCACAACGCCGTGCACTTTTTCAACATCTCAACTTCCAAAAGTGGTCCGATCCTGAGGTGTTTTGTACCTTTACACCTCGAAATTGGCTTCGCGCCACAACGGGGTGCAACTCTCTCATCTCCCCAGATGTCTCCGCACCCGCCGCTTTAGCGAGCCTACTTTTCAACCCTCCGGAGCCACAAAACCACGAAAAAACACAGTGGTGTTTCGCGACTTTCCTACCTTTTCGCGCACCTGCATCTTCTTTCTTCTGATCTTTTCTCTTCTGACTCTTCTCCCTGCTGACTGCTTTTTCATCTCTCCATATTGTCGGAAGTTTGACTTCTAAACTTCCTTCGAATAAGTCATTCAACCTTTTAAGTTTTAAAACTGGGGACAAGGGACATTTAGGGGGGACTTGGGGACATTGGTTAGGGGGGACCAGGGTCACTTCCCTCTAAGCTATTCAATCTTTTAGGGTTTCATCTGGGGACAAGGGGCATTTAGGGCATTTAGGGGGGACTTGGGGACATTGGTTAGGGAGGCCATGGGGCACTCACCTTTCTACTTAATAAATCATTCAGCCTTTTATCTTTTAGGTTTTAACATGGGGACCAGGGACACTTGGGGACATTGGTTAAGGAAGACCCAGGTGGAAGTTACTTGAAACGGATGGTGCAAAAAGCATCCAGGACGTCTTGGACGTTAGTTAGTTCACATGGATGTTACAACGTAGCACGCAGAACAGGTTTTGAAGTTCCTTGAGCTGCATGTTACAAAGTAGCATCCAGAACGTCTTGGAAGTTACTGGAAACAGATGGTACAACATAGCATCCAGAGCGTCTTGAAAGATGCTTGACACAAATGTTGCAACATAGCAAGCAGAACAGGCTGGAAGTTGCTTGAAATGGTTGTTACCGCGTAGCATGCAGAACGTCTTGGAAGATGCTTGAAACGCATGTTACAAAGTAACATCTAGAGCATCGTGGAAGTTCACAGCGTAGCATGCAGAACGTCTTGGAAGTTGCTTGAAAAGCTTTTCAAGGATGTTAGAGCTGACTGTCACAGCTGGAAAACGATCCTTTCCCACCTCTAAAACTATTGCGCCCGCCACACAAAACGAGGTCGAGTCACATTCGCCCCTACCCTAGGGTCAGCTGCGCCCCTACTTCCACCTTCAGTAGGGGCAAGTGCGACCCCACATGAGGTAGGGGCAAATGCGACCCCCGTGCCCAAATGCGCGCGACCAACCAGTAAGCTGGGGAATCCTCAGGATTTACACATCACATCACACAACCCAATCTGCGAGACAAAAAAATGAATGAAATTGCATGAATCTCAATCTAAAGTCTGGATCCACACAAGTCATTTTAAAAGATCAAATGCCAGCCCTGATCTGAACACCCACTACTTTTCATGGCTCATCTTAGGCCCGAAAAAAGAACAAGCCGGTTGGTTTTTGCGGTGGTTGGTCTTTGCGGTCGTCCGTCTTTGCGGACAATTTATCCCAGAAAAATCATGAAAAACCCAGGTTAACCCAGCTGGTGCTTAGGCTGCGGCCAAATCTGCTCCAGAACTGCTCCAATGGATTTGATGCACGCCAGATTGACTGGTGCGCAAGACCCAGCGACATCCAACATGTCAGTTGAAACTGGAGAACAACCATTTTTGCATTTTGGACAACAACTACCCTCTTGTAATCTAAATAGCCATATATAGAACATCCGTTGATTTTGCATCAGCAGGTTGCATTACTGGAGGATTGGAGGGTACTCCATACTAGTTACTACTCAAAACTCTCATGTCAAGTGAAATCTGACCATTGAGAGCAATGCGTTGTTTCTCCATTTGCATTGGCATTTTCAATCAAATAAGTTGAGTTCCTGGGTGGGTATGTATGTATACATACAAACTCAATGTGGACATGATATGCATAATACCCGAGCAGTATCCACAAATAAGCACGTTTGAGATACCTAGTCAACAAAACAGAAAAACTCCTCAAATTCAGCACATTCAAGCAATTTGTCTTAGCCATTGATTGTCACAATTTAATGGCACCGACGGGTGGTTTTCCATCTATATCTTAGTATAAAGTAGTATATCTGGGGCGTACTATATACTACTTACTACTTACTATCTTTATGTTAACTGGGCTGATACCCTCAGCTACGGTTCTAAGGCGGCCATGACTTTGGGTGTAGAAGTCCAAGAGACATACTCTAAGACCTAGCTACATCATTGTAAACTTTGCACCTGCCCTCGGGTAACCAAAAATAGCAAACCAACAATAGCAGTTGAAAATCACACGTTTATAGAGTATTATTAATTACTGTAATTATATGTAATTATTACTAATATTTTCATTAAACTTTGATTGATAGGGTGATTTTCTATTGCCACCATCCCCTATCCCCGATCAGCACGTGCCTCCACATGGCCCTCTCCTCCCGACATCTGCGACTCAAGGCCTCAAGTCTCACAGCTTTTCGGCTCGACGAGGATGGACTCCAGGAAAGCTGGATGCGCGTCCCATTAAGAAAGCTGGATTTATGGTGATTTAATGGGATTTTATAGTGATTTAATGGGATATTAATGGGATATACCTTCTGGTAAACTAACAGTTTGCTATTGAAAATGGCCCAATCGAAATAATTGATTGACTGATTGACCCATTAAAAATGGGTGATTTTCCATAGTTATGCCAGTTTACCAGAGGGTAATATTTTGTACAGCAGCTACCAAAAAGATGGAACAGTTTTTTCCCAGGATGGTAGTTCGATGATTTTGTTCCCCATATATTCCAACTATCGACCTTTGGAGGGTTGCTATACTGATTCATAGTCATGCCACAAGCAAGTTGTATACAGGACTTCTGAGCAGGACATCTTCCCTTGTATCTATCGGTTATGGCCTTGTTGCTGGGATGAACCTCCAAGTGATTCCAATGGAATTGAGACCCATATCATCCAGGGTTGAATAGGGAAAACAGCAAACAACTGGGACATGTAAGAAACACAGTCTAAAGCTAAAGAGTTAAAACACATACAATACCATAGAATCAACAATCAAATGGGGGCTTCTTCAAATGGTGGATACCCAAGCCCCAAGACACTGAGTTTCAATACTAAAATGACTATAATTATGTATTTTTGGATGATTTGATGATTTGTTGGGGGTACCGCCCCCATTTTTGGAAACCTCCAAATGCTTGCAAATGTGAGCAGTCAAGTCGGAACATCTGTGGTGGGTCCCCACTTTGCATGTGGCTGCCTCTTGTCATGCTTTGGTGCTGTGATTGGTGCCTAACATGTCTACAAGTATGTCCTGGAGATCAACCATGAGCAACCACATGAGAAAGGAGGAAGTTAATAACATCAGGTTTATGAGAGTGCGTCCCTGGTAGGCATTGGGGAAGGTTTGTTTTTGTTTTTTTTTACAACTTTGGTTTGCATTGTTTGTATGGCGGGTTCATTTTGCATTTTTAATTGGCATTTGTTTGCATGTGCTTTCATCGGTGGATATGATTCTGTTCTGGCTTTGCGTTCTTGCTTGCATTTATTAGTTGTGGTGTCTTGTTTGTTGCAAGAGTTGTTAAGCACTGGCTAGCGTGGCATTTGCATCCTTTTTTTGGACATAACTGTTGGACATCGGACATTTTTGCTTTTTTTTGCAAAATGGAGGCACGCCTTGGAAACGAAGGGTTAATGTGTGCAAGGTTGCATTTTTTCATCGTTTCGCTACTGTTTTTTTTTGCAAATTCGAAGCGCCTCGTAGTAAGGTATCAAAAACCTAGAAAAACTTACAAAAAACTAGGAAAAATACCAAAACCTGGGAAATCTCGCAAAATAACAAGCAGAAGTATTGTTTTTGTTCGAGTTTTACTGTTTTCGTTTGTTTTGCATTTTTTGTTCATTTTTGCATTTTTGTTGCACATATCCTAGTGTTTTTTTGTATTTTTCCAGCTTTCCCAAGAGGTTCTGCCCGGAAATTGCAAATTTGCAAAAAAAATGCAACCAAAAAAATGCCCTTCGTTTCCGAGGCACGCTTCCAATTTGAAAAAATGCAAAAATGAATCCTTCGACGCGCTTCCAAAATGCAAAAAAAACTGAAAATGCAAAAAAATGCAAATGAGAAGTGCAAATCCACTCCAAACATCAAATCTCTCACAAAAAAATGCAAATCGGACATGCAAATTTATCGCAAAAAAATGCAAAAACCATTCACTTTCAAATCCCAGTCTCTACCAAACAAATTCTCATAACATCAGGTTGAATTTGTAAAAAAAAAATCATCAGTCATCACCGCAAATTCACCAATGTCTGTTTGGTGGTTTGGCGAATGCTATTGAATACTACCATGAAAGAGATCGTAGTGACCACCAGGTTTCGCAGGGTTCCCTGGCGTGGTGGTGTACCATCCCAGGAGATCATTGGATCCCCAAGCGAGTATGTCATAATATTTCCCAACTTCTTGGGCTTTAACAAAAATATCGATCCCCAACAAATACCTACCATAGAATGCCCCCACTGTATAATAACACATAATAAAACCATTGTAAAACCAGTTGCATCCAATTGTTGTCAATTATGATAAAAATTAAGGTCTCTCCCTGTTTGGCCCGAGCCACGTCCAGATTGCGAAGGGTCGTGAAGGGTCATGGAGCCCTGTCATTTCTGGTTGTTTGGCCTTTTTTCCAGTCGCAGCCTTTGGCAAGATCACAGGAGGCTACGCTATCACACGCTGTCCACATGTTCCACCCTGTCCTGGTTCTTCGTCAGGAGAGAAGCTCGCACGGAAAAGAGCTTGTTGGTGGAAAACACCCCGAGATTTGATGCTGGAAACACCATTGAAAAACCCAGAGCATGGGGATTTATCACAACCATCCTCAACACTTCTAGTCGAAGGAAGTTTAGAAGTCAATCTTCCGACAATATGGACAGATGAAAAGCAGAGCAGGGAAGAAGCAGAGAGAAGAGAAAGATTGGAAGAAAGAAGAGTAATTAGAAGAGAAAGAGTAAGAAGAAAGAAGATGCAGATGCGAGAAAAGGTAGGAAAGTCGCGAAACACTGTGTTTTTCCAATGATTTGGGCTCCGGAGGGT
>CAMXCT020002292.1:0-60000 GCA_947184155.2 Cladocopium goreaui | reverse complement strand
ATCATCCATCCTGTAAAAAGAACATTTGATCCTTTTTTATTGCGAAATGTGTGTTCCTCGAGTGTTGTGTTCACATCTCTTCAGATTTCATCATCATTCATTCGATGGACTGTACGGAACCGGGAATCTTTGATCTTTGGAGAGTTCATTGAAGCGCCTCCCCAAGCGTCAGCCCAAAACAATGGGTGCATAAAACCTTTATCGAGTGAGTAATGAAAATTTATGCATGCTACTCCCGCAACAAGCCTTGTTTGGTGGCGGGAACCTTTTGGGCCCTTCAATGCCTGAAAAAAGGGCTGGGGTATTGCGGTATTGCACTTGAACAGTGATTCAACAAATCACCCCAGTCACATCAGCCAATATATTACAATAGAATACAGTTTTGGGGATATGATTCCTCCGATATAGTCCTCTCTTCCTGTTACTAAAACGGAGCGGGACCCCCCCAAATGGTAAACAAAGTTCTATTTTTATTATTAGGGGTATTTTGTATCATATAGGGTGCCCCTAATATTCCAATGAAAACCCCAAAAACTAGACGACGGATGGCCCGAGAGCGTAGAGGAGCATGGTCTTCTCTCGTTAGTATGGAGACGCAATTTTAGAAACGATATATGAAAGCTGTGTTGTAGGCAGTCGAGAAGAGGAGTATCAAGACAAAATAGCGAGAAGTGCAAGACAATAGTTTGCATCGCAAACACTTTTACACACAGACGCTTTTACACAGACGCTTTTACACACAAAGCTTTTACCCACAGAAGCTTTTACACACAGAAGCTTTTACATACAGAAGCTTTTACACACAGAAGCTTTTACATATAGAAGCTTTTACACACAGACGCTTCTACACAGACACTTTTACACACAGAAGCCTTTACACACAGACACTTTTACACACAGACCCTTTTACACACAGGAGCTGCTTTTACACACAAACGCTTGTACACACAGAAGCGTTTACACACAGACGCTTTTACACGCAGACGCTTTTACACACAGAAGCTTCTACACACAAACGCTTTTACACACAGACGGTTTTACATACAAACACTTTTACGCAGAAACGCTTTTACACACAGACGCTTTTACACACAGACGGTTTTACACACAAGCGCTTTTACACACAATCACTTGTACACACAGACGCTTTTACACACAGGCCGGCCCATGTACTCACAGCGAAGTCATCGTTGTCGTGGCCACCTCAGCAATCCGGCGGGGTGGTGCGGCGAAGTCCTATTTCCATGTGACTCGAAACCAGCATCCATGAACATGTCATGAGGGCTATGTGCTTTGGGGCCCCCCAACCAAGGTGGTTTGCCATCTCCCCAAAAAGAAGTATAAACGGGCGGACCTGGCAGGCGGCGAACGTTATTGGGCTGGGACAAGCACAGTATTACAATATGATATAAGTTGGTTCTTTTTGGGTTTAGGGTCCTGACTCCTGACTGTGACTGGAATGGAAACTCTTATCTTAACACTCATACATCCATCTCTAGATATTAACAGTCATACATCCATCTTTATATCATATCTCTATCTCTATCTCAATATAAAATATATCGATTTGTCTCTTTGTGGTAGCAGCCTGCCTATCCATGTAATCCATCCCATCCCGGGGCCCTGACTCCATGCAAACCTAGCTGCACAGACCAACAATGCGGACCCGCAAAGCATTCAAGGACTATGACTAATGACTGTGACAGATCACATTCAGCGATGTCCCGGCACAACTATATGCGCAAAAGGAATCGGCAGCTTTATTGCTCTTCTATGGAGTCTCAGACCGTTCTGCTTGACTCACGCCGATGCACTATGGTGAGACAGGATGCACTATGGTGAAACTGAACGTCTCAAGCAAAGATGCGTGCATCAGCAAGTCTCAGACAGTTCTGGTTGACTCATGCTGATGCACTTCATTTTCAAATTCAATTGTCACGACGGCGTTGAGTCAGGCAAAGAACCGACCTGGCCCCCAGCCAGGGTGGGGGAACCATCCTATTCCCTCAAACAATTATAGGAGCAGGCCATAATTACATACGCAGTATCAAAGTCTGAAGCTAAGGCCTAAGGGTCTTAATTAGGACTCGATGATATGCACCACATCACAATACGTGACCAAGTGTGTAATGTCATGGCGAGCCTAACTAAAACTTTTTTGTCCGTCCCGAGATTGTCCTGCAAAACCTTGAAGCGATCACTGCTTGCAGACTATCACAGCTGTTGCATGCCATTCAGCATGGTCGGGTTCACTGGCACTGTGCTGCAAAACGATGAGTCCGCGCCGTGCAAGCGCGCCGTGCCAGCGCGCCGTGCCAGCGAGAAGTAAGTCTGGATCGCCTCCTCGAAGTCGCTCAGCTGGAAGTAGTGGCTCGTATGTTGTTGGATCGCATCCAGGAATTGGTCATTCAGCCATGCGAATGTTTGGAAGCTGGCACTGTGTCCACACCGCATCGATGAGGAACTCTCCCTGGTCAAGGCTCGCCAATGGATCTCTTAGTCCATGTGCAAAGCTCCTATACTCCTTGCTCACCCTTTTCTTCACACATCTGTGATGACCTTGGTGATCGCCGTGATGTTCCTCTCCAGGAAATAGCTAGTTACTTGCTTCTTCAAAATGACCTCGTTAACCATCAATTTGAAGCCACTCGATCAATCCCAAAAAAGTTCAATGGACCATCTCAAAGGGGATCACTTTGAAGAAGCAACAGAAAATATTTTTTGCTTTTCTTTACTTAGAAAAGTCCGTCCGTCCAGAGAGAGGCCTATCTGCCCACAACAAGAGATCTGGGGGGAACCAGGGTTACTGGCACTGCAGGCCAAAGGTTATCATAGATTCAATTGGGAGGAAGTGACAATAGATGTACCATGGTTGATGGCGTGACCATGGTACACCATCACTTCAATTGAAAGTCATAAGACCTGAGGAGGGGCCTGGACACGTATACCTTATATCGTGTGTGCATGTGTCGATGGGGTGGCGTGGCGAAGTCCCATTTCCATGTGAACTGGAAAAAAGGAAATGATCTTACTCGAAACCAGCATGTATAAACATGTCATGAGGGCTGTGTGCTTTGGGGCCCCCCAACCAAGGTGGTTTGCCATCTCCCCAAAAAGAAGTATAAACGGGCGGACCTGGCAGGCGGCGAACGTTATTGGGCTGGGACAAGCACAGTATTACAATATGATATAATGGGATGGCCCTTGTGCTCCTTTCCATGTGCTTTTTGGGTTTAGGGTCCTGACTCCTGACTGCGACTCGTGCCAACCTCAGCAAGGAAATGTGATGCTAAAGTGCTACCCAAAAACTCCACAATCCAAAATTAGTGAATCCCAATGTAACTTCATTAATCCATTCATATTTCTTTCAGGGTAAAAGTAAACATGCCTACTAGACATGCCAAGCAAACAAGTCAGGACTGCGTCAAACTTGCCAGCAAGGCCTGAACATGACAGGGATGACCGGAAAACAAGCACGCCAAAGAATCAACGGGGCAAGAAAACAAAACATGTAAGCAAGGCTGCGTTTACACACACACATTGCCCCTGTCACACAGAAACACCTGTTACACAGAAACCCTGGTGCACACACACCATTTTACACAGAGACGCTTTAAGACACAAACCCTTTTACACACAGACACTTTTACACACAAAAGCTTTTACACACAGACACTTCTACACAGATGCACTTCTACACGCAAACACTTTTACACACAAACATCTTTACACAGAAACACTCTTACACACAAACCCTTTTACAAAGAGACACGTTTACACACAAAGCTTTGACACACAATTGCTTTTACACAGATGCACTTGTACACACAAACACTTTTACACACAAACACTTTTTACACACAGAAGCTTTTACACACAATCACGTTTAAACAGAATCAATTTTACATACAATCACTTGTACACACCAACATCTTTACACAGAAACACTCGTACACACAAACCCGTTTACACACAAAGACTTTTACACACAGAAGGTTTTACACACAACACTTTTACACAGGTGCACTTGTACACACAAACACTTTTACACACAAACATCTTTACACAGAAACGCTCGTACACACAAACCTCTTTGCGTGCGAAAAAGTTACTCCAGCACACGAAAATCGCAATTTTACCTCAGTTTTTGCCGATCGACCTTCATTTCGTGCAAAAGGTTGCTCCGCACACGAAAAATCGCAATTTTACCTCAGTTTTTGCCGATCGACCCTCATTTCGTGCGAAAGGGTTGCTCCGGCACACGTCAAATCGCAATTTTACCTCAGTTTTTGCCGATCGACCCTCATTTCGTGCGAAAGGGTTGCTCCGGCACAAGTCAAATCGCAATTTTACCTCAGTTTTTGCCGATCGACCCTCATTTCGTGCGAAAGGGTTGCTCCGGACAAGTCAAATCGCAATTTTACCTCAGTTTTTGCCGATCGACCCTCATTTCGTGCGAAAGGGTTGCTCCGGGGCAAGTCAAATCGCAATTTTACCTCAGTTTTTGCCGATCGACCCTCATTTCGTGCGAAAGGGTTGCTCCGGGACAAGTCAAATCGCAATTTTACCTCAGTTTTTGCCGATCGACCCTCATTTCGTGCGAAAGGGTTGCTCCGGCACAAGTCAAATCGCAATTTTACCTCAGTTTTTGCCGATCGACCCTCATTTCGTGCGAAAGGGTTGCTCCGGCACAAGTCAAATCGCAATTTTACCTCAGTTTTTGCCGATCGACCCTCATTTCGTGCGAAAGGGTTGCCGTTTCGTGACTCGCCGCCGGTACCACCCTCGGCCTAAAGAGAGAAAGATAAAGAAGGCGAGAGAGAGAAAAAGGAGAGAGAAAGGAGAGAAGATGTGAAGGTGAGAAGATGTGAGAGAAGGTCTGAAGATGAGCAGATGTGAGAGAAGATGTGAAGATGAGCAGATGTGAGAGAAGATGTGAAGATGAGCAGATGTGAGAGAAGATGTGAGAGAATATGTGAGAGAAGATGTGAAGATGAGCAGATGTGAGAGAAGATGTTAGAGAAGATGTGAAGATGAGCAAATGTGAAGATGAGCAGATGTGAAGATGAGCAGATGTGAGAGATGAGCAGATGAGAGAAGATGTGAGAGAAGATGTGAGAGAAGATATGAAGAAAGATGAGCAGATGAGAGAAGATGTGAGAGAAGATGAAGATGAGCAGATGTGAAGATGAGCAGATGTGAGAGAAGATGTGAAGATGAGCAGATGTGAAGATGAGCAGATGTGAGAGAAGATGTGAAGATGAGCAGATGTGAAGATGAGTAGATGTGAAGATGAGAAGGTGTGAAGATGAGAAGGTGAGATACAGACCCCCACTATTGGAAGATCTTTGCGCTCAGACGCTCTCGGGAATAAAAAACTCGATTTCACATTTGAGTAAATTCCCTATTAAAATCTAAAACATATTGCCAAAAACTGGGTTTCGAAGCTTTCCCCTAATATCCCAATGAAAACCTTAATAATTAATCAATTGTGCCCAACCAAAAAAAACGGAAATTATAAGCCAATCCCATTTTGTTTATTTGAGGGAAATTTTAGTAATAGGAAAAAGGGATTACACCATTTTTTCTCGGGAGGAAGGCCAATGCTGCTAGGATTTTCCCAGAAACACACCAAATTATTCAATACTATTAAGTTGTTTGCTTTCCAAATAATCAGGTTTGTCTGAAAATCGGGGACACCAAGGTCCCCTGCTCAATCGTCATATGGTTCATCTTAAAACTGGTGTCTTTTATGGGATCCCTCTCCCACTTTCAAACACACCCGTCTCGAACCATGACAACCCTGGTTGTTTGTCAACCTTCACAGGTGCAGCATCAAATGTCCCAAACCAAGATCTGAGTTCTGGGCCTCTGTCAAAAATCACTATTTGGGACAAACCCGTCATCGAGAGAAGTTTTCTCAATGTTTGCTTACACCCTTCAAATAAAACCTTTCAAATCCAGGCAGATTTCCCACATGTATGATACTAATACTGATTTTTGATTATTCTTTGGATAAAAATTGTCACAGGCTAGGAGGAAATCATGAAACTGTGTCACTATGTTTTGGGCCTTGAAGGTTCCGGGAAGCAACACTTACTGCATCCAGTGGCACAGGCGGTCCCAGCGTATGGCGAGAAACGAATCTATGAAAACTGTCATTTCACATGGCATCAATTTGCACCAAATACGCAATATCAAAAAATATCAAAATTTGTTTCTGTTTGCGATATATATATATATATATATATTTATATATATATATATATACTGTATGTATATATATATATATATATTTGTTTGTAAACGTTCCGTACATTCGATGGACTGTGGCCAAACTACTACTGTACTATTCCCATCTGTTTACCCTCTGGCAATTCAACATCCAGGTGTTGTTGACAGTCACCATGTTTCATACGTAAATCATTGAACTAAATGGCATTGCTGTCAAATTGCCAGAGGGTTCCTTCATTTACGCTGCGGTCTGTGTGATGATTTGGGAATGCAACTGCCAAGCCTTCTATTTTTTCTTTTCCAGGGAAAAAGGTCTTTAAAAATGAATGTTCCCATTTCCAATTGAGCCATATGTAGAGAGAGAGAGATATATATATATATATATAAAAGTTATATACGCATGTTTTATGTATTTGAACATGTTCCAATATGGACATGTATTTGTGCAATATATGTACGTATACGTATAAAGGGCAGGACGCTGTGGGAGTGCACTTTTCATTGTTTCTTCCAAACTCTAACAGTTTAACAGTTTCTAACACTTTAACAATTTGTTAAAGATTAAGCTACAAAAAAAGTGTTCATGCCGATTCATGCCGCCTAGAGAGTACGCATTGCTTGAAGAAGTGTGCAATTGTTCATCCTACCTTAGATACATGCTACAATGTCCTTTTAACCATTGTAGCATAATTTCTGCAGAATATGCTAGGTGTGTTCAACATAATTACAACATACCCATACCTGCGAGCAAATGCAATATTTAAAAAAGAAATGCAACACACTTTTTTTTACCAGTAGTACCGCGCAATGCGGTGGCGGAAGTTTCAAAGATAGGAAACCTATAGGAGAGGTTAGGTTGCTGTGAGACATGGATGGCAGGGCGAATCCACTGATGGACAGACAGGTGGTTGGAGTTGTGCTCTTTGGAGTGGTTGCAATGGTCTCCTCGCCCACAACTGCTGGATGCAGTGTGGTGCAGCGTAGTGTAGTGTAGTTTCAGCTGTAAGGTAGTTGTAGTCGTCATTGTGGTTGTAGTTGTGGTGTAATGTAATTAGCGCAGTTGTAGTTGTAATTGCAGTTGTAGTGTAGTTGTAGTTGTCGTTGTCGAAGGTAGTGGTAGTGCTAGTTTTAGCGTCGTGGCAGTTGTAGCTGTAGAATTTGTTGTAACTGCAGTTGTAGCTGTAGTAGATGTTGTTTGAGTTGTGATGTAGTGTAGCGAGGCTCGGTTGAACGTCCAAAAGTGGTCCGGAGGCTATTTTTTTTTTTATTTTGACTTCCAAATGTGCTTCATGCCACAACAGTGTGCACCTGTTCAACATCTCAACTTCAAAAAGTGGTCTGAACCTGTGGTGTTTTTCAACATTTTGACTTCAAAATTTGCTTCGCCCCACCACGGCGTGCGCTTTTTTTCGACATCTCAATTTCCAAAAGCGGTCCAAACGTGTGGCTCTTTGAACATTTGACTTGCACATGTGTGTCGCGCCACAACGGCGCGCACTTTTTCAAAATCTCAGCTTCCAAAAGTGGGCCGAGCGTGTAGTGTTTTGATGTGTTTTGAGCAATTTGACTTCAAAATGTGCTTCGCGCCACATTGGCGTGCACTTTTTTCGACATCTCAACTTCCAAAAGTGGGCCGAGAGTGTAGCATTTTGAGGCATTTGACTTCAAAGGCGTGCACTTTTTGGACATCTGAACTTCCAAAAGTGGGCCAAACGTGTAGCCTTTTTGAGCCATTTGACTTCAAAGGCGCGCACTTTTTCGACATCTGAACTTCCAAAAGTGGGCTGAACGTTCAATGTTTTGAGCATTTTGACTTCAAAACGCGCTTCGTGCCACAGTTGCGTGCACTTTTTCGATATCTCAACTTGCAAACGTGGTCCGGGCGTGTAATGTTTTGTACATTTTGACTTCCACATGTGCTTCGCGCCACCGTTGCGTGCACTTTTCCACATCGCAAAATGCAAAAAGTATCAAAAAGCGGTCCGAACCTGAGGTGCTTTCAACGTTTTGATTTCCAAATCTCCTTCGCCGCTACAACGGCGTGCATTTTTTAATCTCTAGTCTCCCCAGATGGCTCCGCACCGGCCGCTTTAGCGAGCCTATTTTTCGACCCTCCGGAGCACAACACATCGGAAAAACACAGCGCTTCGCGACCTTTCTACATTTTTTGTTCACCTGCATCTACTTTCTTCTGACTCTTTCTCTTCTTTGATCTTGTTTCTTCTTCCTTTCTCTTCTCCGACTCTTCCCACCCCTGCTTTTCCATCTGTCCATATTGTCCGAAGTTTAACTTTTATTCTAAACTTCCTTTGCAAAAGTGCAACCTTCCTTTGGAGCTATGCATTGTGCTTTTGCAGGGACAATGTCTCTACAAAATCTCAAATATTCCTTCAAAAATACACCATGCCCTTTGGGGCTTTCAAAGGAGCCGTATCCCTTTTTTGAAAAGCCAACGCTTATGCATAATTTGCAGTAATATTGACAGAGAGCATTGATTTCATGAGCGCAATTTGTTTGAAACTGAGCCGTATTAAAGAATGCTTTTTCGCCTCTTACCACAATTTTTTGTCTTGTACGGCAACACAGTCTTCCTATGAAGAAGCATGGATTACTTTTGTGCGACATGTGTACTATTCCCCTTGATCAGCCCAGCCTTCATTTACTACTTTGGGTTCAAGAGACAGCTCCCACTTAAAGAAAATATCTCACTTGTATCAAGGGGATGTTGCACAAAATCAAACAATACATTCTTCAAAGATTATTACATTTTTCAAAAAAGTGCTGCATGCATGCAATATACTATATATATATACAATGTGGTGCCCCCAGTTATAAGTTGGTTTAGAAGCCCCAGTAACTATAGTTATAAGTACCATAAACATAAACCATAGTTATTGGAGTTATAAACCAACTTAGCTATCTTGGGGGCCTCACATTGTATGTATGTTCAAACAATGTTTCATTATCTTAGGATTTAAAGACGCACATTTTTCAAATTGCAGCACTTTTCAAGAGGAAACCTGCCTACCTCAAAGGGTGCTATTCTCACAATATGGTTCGTTGTCTTGAAAAATACCACGGTATTACTCAGAAAAATGATGTGCAATTTTGAAGAACATATTTTACATGATTGCATCTACTATGTGTACGTCAGTAAAAACACATACTATAACAAATATTGTGACAAGGGCATTGCATGCGCAAAAGGGTTCATTTGACATAGAAGTAGACATGGCCTACTCCAATCGAATGCTCTACCTTTTGAAAAAATGCACATGTTGAAGGGAGCACTCACTTCAAAGAGACGCATCACTCCTTCAAAGGAATCATTTAAAGTGTTTGAACATGTGCTGACTTTAGGGTTTGACCCAGCAATGTCAATATCAAAATCAGTCCAACAGATTGATTGACGGCCTATGTTTGCGTAGTTTTGGCGCATATATTGAAAGATAAATCGATAAATCCAAAAAACATGCCTAATCCATGTCCACAACCCCTAAGTTTTCAAACATGCCCAATCCATGTCCACAACCCTTAAGCTTTCCCCACTGATACATGCATGTTTCCACGGTTTTTACATGATTTTCTAATGGAACCACAGACAAGAAGCCAACAATAAAACAACCAAAAACAAGTTTACAACCCCTAAGGGGGGAGAAGTCGCAAAGAGTTAGGTCGTGCCACCGTTGTGTTGTTTTGCCAGCCCAAAAAAAAACAATCAACATCAAACAACGAACCTGAAAACAAAAGAAACAAACAAACAAGAAAGAACCCACCCCAAAAAAAGAAAACACAAAAAAAAACAAATGCAAATGACACAACCCAATGGAGCGTGCTATATGTTTTGTGTTTTTTTGTTGTGTTTTTTCGTGGGAGAGTTCTATCCTAAAACATGGAAAATAACTGCAAAGGTGGGATTGCAAAGAGCAAACTAGCCCATTGCAGGTGTATAAAGCACCTAAAACCACTCACTCCCAGGATGTTCCCTTCTGGATACATACACACCTTCTCACCAATGATGTAAATCGTATATGTAATACATAATATATTTGATAGAATATATATATATATAAATAGAATAGAATATACATATATATATAGATATAAATATATGTATATATATATATATTTATTTTTACAAATAGAATATATATCTATATAATATACATATGTGAAAATTGTCGTCTGTTTTCGCTGCATACATGCAAACGTCTAGCTCTAACGTTCCCAAAAAGTGAGCCTCTCTCAGGTGCAACGCTGGCCCAGCGTGATCAGGCACCACCAGGCAGAAAGGTGCTGCGGCACTACGAAGAATCATTGCGGCCAGGGACAGGTTGTCGAAGAAAACGGCGACAAAAATGTGTTAGATGAATGATAATGGGAATGATAGGGGTGATAATGGGAATGAAAGCGGTGATGAAGAGGATGATAATTAATACGATAGTAGTAATGACGATGATAATGCTATTTCTGATAAGAATGACACCTTTCATGTTTGAACTACATCGAATTACGGTATAAAAATGGAGATATGATAACAATTCATTTTTTAATCAACATGTTAATAATGACAACAGAAAAACAACAATGATGTTAATGCAATTATAATGACAATGATAGCAGATAATATTTACAATCTAGTGAGAAAAACATTAATAACCACAGAAAACAACAATGATGTTAATGCAAGTATAATGACAATGGCAGCAGTTAATATTTACAATCTAGTGAGAAAAACATTGATAATGCTGATAATAATAATGAAAGTGGTAATAATAAATTGTCAGAATAATGGTGATGATGATGATGATATATATATATATATGTACATATGCATGTATATGATTCACCAAATCAACTTCTCAGCGGATGTTTGCCGCGTGACTGTTCAATCATGTGCAATCTCAAGACTATCGCATTCGAAATGGCCACCATGAATTCTTGAGATTGTTCAGTCCTTCGCGAACTGGGATTGGCACAAAGCTTATTGAACACAGAAAATGATCAAATATATTCATATATATATATGAAAAAAAGTCATAAATAAGAAAACATAAATGACATATAAATAAATAAATATTTGTATGTTACTTATGTTACATGTTGATGATCTACAGCTCACTCCTTGGTGCCCTCGTTTGAAAATCATCAAAGCGGCGCAAAGGGTGGCATTCATCAACTCCTCCCTGGAAGCGCGAGCTTCACCCCACCTAGGTCTGCACCTGGTGGCTGTTCTGCCCTCGGTTGTGCTGCCATGTCGGCTGAGATTTCGCCGTGGCTAGCATCTCATCAAGTCGCATTAAATCCCTATGGCTGGTTAAACCCCATTAATTCTGCATAAATCTAGCTGATTTATAGTAATTCACTAACCTAGCCATTTGGGGATGATTCCCCGAAATCCTAACCATAAATCCAATGACGTCACCATGGTCATTGTAATAATTGGTCCAGAATTCAATGATGGTTTACATTGCTCAATAGTCTGTTAAGCATGGTGGTCAAAGAGGAATAATGGAAGTACCCTCTGGTGTCCGAACTAATCCCCGAACTTATTTATAAATATATATATATATAGAGATATATATATATATATATATATATGGACATACACACACACATATATATATATACACATACTTGCGTATATCGGCAAGACCCATGGTTTGCCCGCAAGGTTAGAATGGAGTTCACATATGATCCTTCGACATGCTCAAAAAGCTGCGCATGGCCAGTGTTTTGGTATTTGCCAGACGACGACCCCTCAACCCTAAAACCCTAAAACCCCAAACCCTAAAACCCTGAAAAAAATTGAATCCGAAAGCAGAAAACGCTGCGTATACGCCGTATACGCAGTATTTTCATGTATTTTCTGCAATTTCTCTTCTCATGTTCGACGATAGGGAATCCTCAATGTTGCAGTCCGGGCAAATGTAAAGCATAGTATGTGTGTGTGTGTGCGTGATGGAAGACAAAATGCCAATTGAGCCTGGGCCGGGAGACAGAAGTTTCGAGGGGGGGAAGCCTCTAAAATCTATAAAGAAAAGGGAAAGCCTATAGGAACGAAGCTGACCGCCTGGTTGTCAAAGCCGTTGACTGCGTCATCTTTTGGATCGCTTTCTCTTCTCTTGGCAGCTATTTTTCCTGACAACTCCTTCTGGTGCCTGCTGTTTGTCTGAACGTCTTTTTCACCTTTTCATTTCTTTCTGTTGACATCCTTTTCTGATGATGCCACTTTCTCTTGATCTGGTTTGCCCTTGACACCTCTTGCTCTTCACAGCCCTTCCTGCTCACAGCTTTGAAGCTCGAGACATGACACACTCCTCTCCTGACAACCATTCTCTCTTGAGCCACTGTCCTTCGTCAAGGGAAAGTGTTTCTACGTCAAGGACTTTCTCCTTTTCTTGGGAACCATTCCTCTTGATATTTCCTTCTCTTGCAACCATCAAGAACATGGAAGCAGCAACCCTCGATCACAAATTGCAATGGCACAGCGAAGCCAGCAACGCAAAAAAACAGCCCCGCGCAGCGCTGACAGTGAGCGAAACCGAGCATGAGCGGCACCCTTCGCACTAACACGGTCCCCCACATCGACGCCGAGACACACTTTTGTTCGAAAAAAAACATACGGTTTCGTTCGGTTCCCAACCCTCAGCGATCCCGTGGACGAAGCCATTCCACTGCGATCTGCCATCGCTGCCTGGCAAATCACTTCCAAAGTTACTTCCCGTCTCTTTTCACTTGTCTACTCTCTTCTCTTCCTATATTTTCCGTATAACGGAGTTTAGACGACTAAACTTCCTTTGATCATACTTGATACCACCAATCAGTCATGCCCATCCGATGTCTCTTTGCACACAGAACCGGTTTCACAAGCCCCAAGCATCAGAAATCAAAATGGATTGTTGGGTCATCGCGTCCCACTGACTAAAAACGAACCTGCTGCCAGGTCCTTTTCTGTATATAATCCCTTCTGCCCTTCTGCTACAATTTCAGCCTCAAAAGCAGGGAAGGCTGACGAGAAAAAATCAACGCATATATAATCATATATACATGCAATTATTCCCCGAAATTGAGCATGAAACTTCTCAATACATACATAGGTGTGATACAAACAAATGTGCAATTCCACGAGATCTCACATGGGACTGCTGCATAAACTGCAATTTCTACAACCACCAACAACTCCATCTGAAAAATATACCCTCCAGTAATCAAACATGGCCACGCATGGCCATGAATCCCATCATATGTTCCCATTGACACCTCCTTTTTGTAGGGGGTTTCCAACTGCCATGTTTGATTACCGGAGTGCGTAAAATTATTATACAAATAAATCATATATATAAAAATGTATACATGTATAAAACATAAATGTATATACATATATATATATATATATGTATATATATATAGTATATATGTATATATGTATATATGTAATACATATATATATATATACATATATATACATATACATATATACATATATACATATATACATATATACATATATACATATTTATAAATATATATATATATATCAACAAAAATAAGTATGTATATGTATATACACACGTAGTATACGACTCAAGATGGCATCGCGCGTGAACCAGGCGCAGACCTGCCGAGCCCCTCAGCTTAAATGCTACGCGCTTGAAGGCTTGAAATGCCTCTTTGCTTGAAATGCCAAGTACCTTGCGGACACTTGGAAGAAGGGCACTGAGACCACTAATTTTAGATATTTTCGCTTGAGGCACTTAACAAGGATAATAAATATCGCATAAGTTACTATTATCCTACTGATATCTTGTTTAAATTGTTTTTTAAAATTTATTCTGTGTTTAAGTTCCACTCATTTTGATTTGAACTTACTACATGATATTGAAGATATAATCAAATATAGTAGAATATTGGCCGAAAATACTGAAAATATCTGAAAATATGGGGAAATAAGTTCAATGCATTTTTCATTTTTTTCGATTGGGACCCTTATCCGTGCTGCAATGATATGGTGACTTTTTGGCTCACACAAGGGGGCAAGCACAAGGTGCTCAAAACTTACAGGATCCAAACGGTGAGAGATAAATGATTACTGGCAAGGAACAGCTGTAAAAAAGGATAGTGCCTGCAAAGGATAGTTCCTGCAAAGGATAGTTCCTGCAAAGGATAGGTCAAGAACAGGATAGTTCCTGCAAAGGGTAATTTCTGCAAAGAATAGTTTAGGTTCAAGATAGTTCCTCAAGAGGAATATAATTTGCTTTTCTGCATTTCAGTTTTCTTTGGAAGATGTCTTTACTTGAAACAATTTGATGTCTTAATTGTTTTCTTTTGTATTTCTATTTAATGTTGCAAATTTTCTGATTTTCTGATTTTTCTGTTTTTTTGATTTTTCTTTTTTTAAATGTTTAACCTATATCATTTTGATTTTTACTTCCAAATATAGAATACAATAAAACTATTTTATTTAAGAACCATTACAAACATCTATAACGCAATAAATGTTATGATCCAAAGCTATCGTCTTTATAGCTATCATCTCTTCTTGGCACGCTGCTGGAAGAAACATCCAAAATAACCACAAATTTTCTGACAAGAAAAAATCTTGGAAAATATATGTCCTGAAAAGGATACTGCCTGAAAAGGATAATTCCTGAAAAGCATGGCTCCTGAACAGGATAGTATCCTGAAAAGGATAATAATAATATCTACTAAGAAAACTTGCCAAATGACAAAAACATTATCCTAGACAAAGAAACATGCTCTAAACTTAAAACATTGTTTCCGCAATTTTATTTCTTATATTCCATCGTTTCTGAAAATGCGTTCAAAACTTAAATCCTTCACATTATAGGATCTAAGCCTTTGGATGTTTCAAAAATAAGTTAAAATAAGTTCAAAAAAGGGTTTTGATAAGTTCCGATAAGCACTAATATGTTCATCTTAAGTGCCTGAAGTGAAAATATCTGAAATTAGTGG
This sequence comes from Cladocopium goreaui, assembly GCA_947184155.2. Taxonomy (NCBI): domain Eukaryota; class Dinophyceae; order Suessiales; family Symbiodiniaceae; genus Cladocopium; species Cladocopium goreaui. Next base: position 44,790 of record CAMXCT020002292.1, on the reverse strand, counting down.
TCTCAGTATAATGAATTCCTTTGTACGATATCACCCTGCAGGAGGGAACATCTCCCCCAGGTTATGTTCAACAGATGTCAACAGTTTTCTCTGAAAGTTTCGGCGGAAAAAGGATGGGAAAACTAAACCACTATATCATATCCATTCAAATCAATTAGGCTACCATCATTTTCCTCATTCAAACGATTCAGGTGGACGATGGTAAGAAATCAGGGGACGCTAGGCAGCCCGGTACTTGAAAGAAGGGGCCTACTGCGGGTCTTGCTTTCTGTGGGGAAAAAGAAGGAATAACTGGGATGCATCACTCTGGTCAAAATATAGCTATGGAAAATCACTATTCGAATGGTTAAATCACGGCAATCATCCATAGCTATGTTTGCTTACTGGAGATTACTAGAAGGTATCTAGTGTTCAGCGGGTTGATTCAACTTATGACTGCTGAGTATCACCGAAATCTAACAGTACCTGCAAAATCACCTGTGGTGGCTGTCATCTGGTTTCGATCTTTTTTTTTTACCAGTGGACCTACCAAAGAAAACGCCACTGGCTTGAGGTCCGCCATGGAAATGGCACCCGAAACCAGAAATTCCGGATGATCCCAATGTGCTTCCAGGTGGGGCTTTTCAGTTCCGCGTTGCTTTATAATATTTTGCCTGTAGTTATATCTTAAATCCCCAACAAACATTTGTTAACCGAGCTGTAAACAAACGTGGATATCTAGGGGTGGCCAATGGCCACCTTGTATGATAATTATGATTTCCAGCGACCAAGGGGTATCTGGTAACTTCCGAAACTATCCAGGTTTGTTTGGATCCCTGTATTACATTGGCTAAAAGCATGCAGCGCCCCCTGTCTACATGATGGTCAGTGTAAATTTGACGTCTGCGGGGCTCTCTCCCAAAGTATGCATGTTCCCATAACATGGCCAACGCTAGATACCCGCGCCCCTCGCCAACAAGAACGCTAAATACTGTGCATTTATCCCCTTACGTCAAACAAACACATTTCGAAACTACACAACCCCAAAGAAACTCAGAAAATGTTCAAAAGAACCATCCCAAATTCATTGGTGGCCGTTGAAGGGTTTCCACATGGGTTCTAGGAATCCCCACCAATTAGGCAATATAACCTTTATCCCTCAGGCCGCCAGGGCACCTTTGCGTGGCAACCTGGGATTTGTGATGTCTTTGGGATGTAGATGTAGGTTTATATATATATATATATTATGTTTTTGCAATTATTTATATATATAAAGGTCCCCAAACATACGTGGTTTTAAGCTTTTTTTGACTATTTTATGTTTTTTCCTCTTTTGATCACATATGAAAGATCAAGCTTCTTGGGAGATGTACTGTTTTTGGTTTGTTAATCCTTAGCTCTATTCTTGGTTGCTTGCTTTTTGTAGCTCTATTGTTTTTTGATAGATGGTCTTAGTGCATGAATGGCAAAGTTCTTTCTTTGCCCAACCGCATCTTGAAACATAGAGATTCATTGTGTCAGTTGATACTTCATGTATATATTAATGTATAGCTACTACCTAGGTATACAGCTATTGCAGAGACAGTATAAATATATATATATATACATATACATAGCACTTTGTATTTGCATTGGTGGTTTTTGATATTGGACTGCCAGGTCGCCTTTTGGTTGACATCATAGTTCTAGTGGAACTCTTTTAGCACATGAAAGTGCAAATTCCATTCTACTCTCCCTCCTCAAGTAGTTTCATTTTTTTTGCGTACTTCATGGTAACTTGCTGCATCAATGAAAAGCAAGGCAGCCATTCTATAGATACAGTTGTTTCGTAAGGTTGCTTAAGTGTTTCCTTTGCTTGGTCTTGTGCCCTTCTGGTTACCATGATGAACTTATACTGACATAGTTTAAGTTTTGCCCGCAGCCCACAGCCATGAGTACATTTATGGTAATAAAAAGAACATAAAAGCACAGCCAAGCAATTATGGTAACAGGGTACCTGGATTAGATATGCAGTGGCATAGCAAATCACTGTGAAATATACAGGATCTTTTTTTGGAGAAAGTGTAGGTTGGAGCTGTCCTTGCCATGTGCCACCTCTTATGAGCAAAGTCAGTTGCAACCCTGGAAGAATACCATTGCATATGCAGGAGAAATGTAGAACACTTGTGCCTGTAAGGGCATAGGTGACTTATATGCCACCCATTTTCCAATCTGCTGTCCCTCCTCAAGTAGTTGCATTTTTTGCATACTTCATGGTAACTTGCTACATCAATGAAAAGCAAGGCAGCCATTCTATAGATACAGTTGTTTGGTATGGTTGCTTAAGTGTTTCCTTTACTTGGTCTTGTGCCCTTCTGGTTACCATGGTGAACTTATACTGGCATAGTTTAAGTTTTGCCCACAGCCATGAATACATTTATGGCAATAAAATGTCTGCCGTTCTATTTGCAGTGACACAGAAAATTACCATGGAATATGCGGGTAAAAACGCCTTTTCTGAAGCAAGGGGGAAATGGAAGTGCCCCTGGAATTTGCCAACTCTTGTGACCAATCAATATTTTAAGCAAAGATCTTTTATTGTATTGAAACCTGGAAAAATACCATTGCATATGCAGGAGAAATGTAGAACACTTGTGCCTGTAAGGGCATAGGTGACTTATATGCCAGCAATTTTCCAATCTACTCTCCCTTCTCAAGTAGTTACATTTTTTTTGCATACTTCATGGTAACTTGCTGCATCAATGAAAAGCAAGGCAGCCAGTCTATAGATACAGTTGTTTCGTAAGGTTGCTTAAGTGTTTCCTTTACTTGGTCTTGTGCCCTTCTGGTTACCATGATGAACTTATACTGACATAGTTTAAGTTTTGCCCACAGCCCACAGCCATGAGTACATTTATGGTAATAAAAAGATCATAAAAGCACAGCCAAGCAATTATGGTAACAGGGTACCTGGATTAGATATGCAGTGGCATAGCAAATCACTGTGAAATATACAGGATTTTTTTTGGAGAAAGTGTAGGTTGGAGCTGTCCTTGCCATGTGCCACCTCTTATGCAGGAGAAATGTAGAACACTTGTGCCTGTAAGGGCATAGGTGACTTATATGCCAGCAATTTTCCAATCTACTCTCCCTCCTCAAGTAGTTACATTTTTTTTGCATACTTCATGGTAACTTGCTGCATCAATGAAAAGCAAGGCAGCCATTCTATAGATACAGTTGTTTCGTAAGGTTGCTTAAGTGTTTCCTTTACTTGGTCTTGTGCCCTTCTGGTTACCATGATGAACTTATACTGACATAGTTTAAGTTTTGCCCGCAGCCCACAGCCATGAGTACATTTATGGTAATTAAAAGAACATAAGAGCACAGCCAAGCAATTATGGTAACAGGGTACCTGGATTAGATATGCAGTGGCATAGCAAATCACTGTGAAATATACACGATTTTTTTTTGGAGAAAGTGTAGGTTGGAGCTGTCCTTGCCATGTGCCAACTCTTTTGAGCAAAGTCAGTTGCAACCAAAGAGTCTTTATTGCAATCAATCCTGGAAGAATTCCATTACATATGCAAAGTACATGTGGAAAATATGTCTACAGTCACCGACAGAATTATGGGAAAAAAAACGTTTCAATTTACAGGCGCCGCCTGTCTATGATAGAAAAGTTACGAACCTTTTTTTGTTTTTCCATAATTATTGTTTCCATAATTATTCTTTTCCATAATTCTGTCGGTGACTGTATGTCCATCGATTCGCAATTTGAATGAATTTTAAGGGGGAATATTGAATTATAGAAAATATGTGTCTAAAGATCTGGTATATGCCCCTAAGTCTTCCATTGATATATACATAATATCATGTGATGTTCGCAATTTGAATGCATTTTAAGGGGGAATATTGAATTATAGAAAATATGTGTCTAAAGATCTGGTATATGCCCCTAAAGCCTGCCATTGATATACATAATATCTGGATGTTTCCTTTTGCCAAGTGATACCACATACTTGCATTTGCATACATATTTCCAAAACCCCAAAAAAAATGGTTTGAATTGTGGATCCATGACATGTCCAACAGGCGGAGCCCCAAACATTAATTATGGGAAAAAATAACTATGGAAAAACCGGTCAATCTGCCCTAGCCCCCTGATTTCACAGGAAAAATCAATTATGGAAATAATGGCCACCTCCAAGAATTATGGGGAAAAAAAAGGCTCGGATCACTTCCGGGATATTTTGAACCCTTATGGGGAAAAATCCAAAAATCGGACGCAGGCGCCGCCTGTCTAAGTTGAACGTTTTTTTTTCCATAATTCTGTCGGTGACCATACGTATTGGTATGTGCTACTTATGTACCATCCATATCATAGATGCATACAGCAGTACTACCAGGAAAAATGCAAGTCCATCAATGTATATAGGAGGGCTATATATAGGAGGGCTAGGAGAGGGGAAAGGCTCGAAAAAAAAAAGTTTTTTCCTTTGCCACCTCTCCCCCTAAGGGAAGCCATATATATATATACACACACTATGTTTGTTTTTCCTCCTTCCTTTTCCTTGGAGACCTTCATGACTCTCTGGACACTATTTGGCAACCTCTGAGGAAGTCTGACAATCTGTTTGGATCTCTAGTAATACCATAACAGGTATATGAACATAAATGATCGAACAGGATGTAGAAAAAACACTGCATTTCCAGAACCGTGGAAAAATGGGGACCTGACAGCGTCCCTTTCTGTAAGTATATATATATATATGTATATATATATATATGTATTACATATAAAGCTATAAGTTGAAATAAAAAAAGATTAAAAAATAACAAAAAATAAATAAATAAATAAATATATATATATATATATATTTGCACGTTGTATATCAGGGGTTGCGAATATATGATGATAAAAGAAAACAACAGTAAAATACAAATTTGAAAAGGTAATAGCAAAATAATAGCGATCATGTGACTTTGACACACATATATATATAAATACACATATGCATATCACTGTCATTGATTGATTTTATAGTTATTATTGACACATATTGCTATTATTATTGTTCTTATCGTTATTATATGCAATTTATTTCAAATACAAAAACCAAACGATTTATATGCACAGAAACACTTGCGACCCGGATAATTTATCACTTGCGAGTCGAACCCCTTTTCGATGCAGACAAGTATGGGATGGGGTGCGGTGGGGTGGGGTGGGCTGTTACCGCTCATTGGCACTTGCAAACCAAGGACGGCACACATGGACTTGCACACATACACATGGAACACGGGGTGGGGTGGGGTGGGTTGGGATGTCAACGTTCATTGGCACTTGCAAGCCAAGGGTGGCACAGATAGTACACACTGAACTGCCAGTGGGATGGGGTGGGGTGGGGTGGGATGTTAAGGCTCACTAGCACCTGCAAACCAGGGATGGCAGACTTGAAGAAGGGGTGGGGTGGGGTGGGGTGTTAAAGTTCACTGGCACTTGCATGTTAACATCATGTTAACTTTCAATTGCAGTTGAAAAAACCACGAATGCAACGCGTATGACGCGCTGAACAAGGGGTGAAATTAATTCGATAACCTTGCGTTCTTTCTTGGAAACCCAAAAGACAACGCAAGCATCAAACTATTGAACCTAGGCTTACGCAACTGCAACCCCTGCATTTCGGTGAGCCGTCCTAAAATAAACGTGCGTGTTGATGTTGAGATTTGTCTTGAACCAGACCTTTATTATATATATATAAATAAGCCAAACCAATGTTTGGGGTTGGTCACCTTTTAACGCGGTCACCCCATGATATCCGTTATGTCCACCCCTTATTCTTAAGATTATAGCCCCCAGTTCTTTCGGTTACAGAGCCGTTTATCAAATATCACCTAATTGGGCCGGTGTACCTTAACTTTGTTCAAGAGCACCGTGGAGATGGTTTCTAGAGCTAATGTATGTTTTGATTTTTTTTGGCGTATTTCATGATACATATATGTTTCCACCATGTTTCTCACCTGCTCTAGACCAGACCTCTTGACTTGAGCTAGATTATATTGTTTTCCTTATGTGTCAATTTCGCTTGGTTTCATTTTCATACCTTCATTCTGCTTGTTAAATCCTGGGCTTACCCTCCAATAAGCCAACATAGCTAGTATTGAAAATGCAAAACATTCTCCATTTTTATTTCAAGGATTTACCTAACACAAATTGTGATTTATTCCCCACCTGCTAGGTGAGGGTCTCTAGATTTTAACAAAGGTGCATCTCCTTCCGCCCTTCCTTCCTTCCTTCCTTCCTTCCGTCCGTCCGTCCTTCCATCCTTCCTTCCTTCCTTCCTTTCTTCCTTCCTTCCTTCCTTCCTTCATTCATCTTCTCCTCCTTCACCTTCTCCTCTTCGCTCGCTGCACTTGCTGTACTCGATCCAGTGGGCCTCGGCCCGGCCGCCATGTCGCGAGCTCAGGAAGCTGTGGAGTGGGCCTGGACCTGAAAACATGCCAGAGGGAATACCAGATAGAATGCCCGGAAGCTTGCCAGATAGAATCTCAGAACATATGTCAGACAGAATGCCAGAAAGCATGTCAGGATAGATGCCCGATAGAAAAGGCCTGAAAAAATATACGGCAAGAAGTATGTCAGAATATATGCCAGGTGGCATGCCAGAAATATATGCCAGAACGTATGTCAGACTACATGCCGGATAGAATGCCAGATAGATTGTCAGAGCATACGCCAGAGAGAATGCCAAATAGAATGTCAGAATGTATGCCATATATACTTCCAAATGGTATGCCAAAAACTATGTCAGAATGGTAGTGTCAGGGTGGGGATCTCTTGATGTAAAGCAATTGTTCATTGTTTTTCCCCACATCTTTGTGTGGGGTTCTTGCTTTTGACTCTGTATCCCGCCCCGCCTTCGCCCCGCCTCCCGCGCCGCCGTCTTGGTCACACACCATCTTTCACACACAACTTGACTTGGTCACACATCATCTTTCCACACACAACTTTGTCACACACCATCTTTCACACACGCAACTTTGTCACACACCATCTTTCACACACCATCTTTCACCTACAATTTTGTCACACACCATCTTCCACACACACAACATTGTCACACACCCTCTTCCACACACCCACACACACACTTTGCGGGACAGGCGTGGCACTTGCTCACATCAACCTTCCTTTTGCGTTGCAGGTGTGGCACTTATATGACACTGGGTTGGATCTGGTGGCGAGCTTGGTCGCCGTTAGGCACTTTGCCTGGCAGGCGTGGCACTTGGCGACATTCACTTTCGTTTTGTGTGGCAGCAGGCGTGGCACATCTGGCACTGGGCTGGATCTGGTAGCGCGCTTGGTCGCCGTTAGTCGCCCGTGACACTGCGGTGTGTGGCACTTGCTCACATCAACCTTAGTTTGACGTGGCAGGCGTGGCACTTGGCATCCAACTTTCATTTTGCATGGCGCCGCCGCACTTGCCTTGTTTCATGTATTTGCGTGGCAAGCGTGGCACTTCTGGCATGGGTCTGGTGGCGCGCTTGGTCGCCGTTAGTCGCCCGTGACGCTACGTCACTATATGCGTTGCAGGCGTGGCACTTGGCATCCAACTTTCATTTTGCATGGCGCCGCCGCACTTGCCTTGTTTCATGTTTTTGCGTGGCAAGCGTGGCACTTCTGGCATGGGTCTGGTGGCGCGCTTGGTCGCCGTTAGTCGCCCGTGACGCTACGGCACTATATGCGTTGCAGGCATGGCACTTGGCGAGATCCACCTTCGTTTCACGTGGCAGGCGTGGCACTTGGGGACATCCACCTTCGTTTTGCGTGGCAGGCGTGGCACTTGACATCCACTTTCGTTTTGCGTGGCAGGCGTGGCACTTCTGGCACTGGGCTGGGTCTGGTGGCGCGGTTGGTCGCCGTTAGCCGCCCCTGACGCCGCGGTACTTTGCGTGGCATGCGTGGCACTTGCTCACATTAACCTTCGTTTGACGTGGCAGGCGTGGCACTTGGGCGCATCCAACTTCGTTTTGTCTGGCAAGCGTGGCACTTGTGGCACTTGTGGCACTGGGCTGGCTCTGGTGGCGCGCTTGGTCGCCGTTAGTCGCCCGTGACGCCGCGGCACTTTGCATGGCAGGCGTGGCACTCGGCGAGATCCACCTTCGTTTCACGTGGCGAGGCACTTGGGGACATCCATCTTTGTTTTTGCGTCGCAGGCAAGGCACTTCTGGGAGTGGGTTGGGTCTGGTGGCGTGCTTGGTCGCCGTTAGTCGCCCGTGGCGCCGCGGTACTTTGCGTGGCAGGCGTGGCACTTGGCGACATGCACATTTGACGTGGCAGGCGTGGCACTGGGCTGGCTCTGGTGGCGAACTTGGTCCGTTAGGCGCCTGTGACGCCGCAGCACTTTGCGTGGCAGGCGTGGCACTTGCAGACATCCACTTTCGTTTTCCGTGCCATGCGTGGCACTTCTGGCACTGGGCTGGGTCTGGTGGCGCCGTTAGTCGCCTGTGACGCCGCGGTACTTTGCTGCAGTAGCCGCATAGCTTTGACCCAACGCGGAAAGAAACCATGCATCGTTTAATTTTTGCTCGCTATGCATGTGTGTGTGCTCCTGGGCCATGTAGAGCGACCTATGATCCTGTCACCACGTTGGCCGGTGGAAGCGCTTGCATCGTTTAGTTGCGCGTCACTGTACACAATCTTTCACACACAGAATTGTGTCACACACATCTTTCACACACACAACTTTATCACACACAACTCTTCACATACAACTTTTTTGACTTCTCGATCCTCCACCACCTCCTTTGTCTTTCCTTCCTTCCCCGTTCCGCTACAACTTTTGTTTCTGATTGTTGGAAGAAGTTGACTTGTGGGGCTGTCCGGTCCTTCAATTTGTATAGCCGAGTTTACCAGAAGCTAAAAACCAGTAGCAGTCTGATTCTAAAAAAAAAGTTAAATTCTTCCAAACGTCCTAGGTCCTAGGTCATCCCGAGCCATCCCCGTGATTCCTCCGAGCCTCTCTCAAAGGGTCTCGTGGATGACCCCTGGCCGTGGTGCTTTCCTTTTGTTGATAGGTATATATAACTATGGGACTTTAACCCCCATAACGTAGGATATATATATATATATATAGAGATATATATATATATACTTATACTTATATATATATATATACTTATACTTATATATATATATGGTAAATACGCCCTACAAATGTGGTGAAATGTATCCACTTAGTTCACTGGAACTTAGCGGAAGTTACTGCACTTTTTGGAACTACACCTCCAAGTTCGAATCCATCAACATGGTTTAGCTACCGTACCCTCTGGTGTCATCAAACATGGTGGGAAAATCCCAGACCTAAGTAGGCAATTTAATGGCACAATCATCGCACTCATCGAACTAAACGTCTTTTTCAGCAAAACATGTTCGCTGCAAACCCATGCAAACCCTACGTTTGAGCGTGCCGGAAGTCAACTGAAGGCGACACGATCACGATCGTCATCATGATCATCAGCGTCAGCATCACCATCATCATCATCATCATCACCATCATCATCATCACCATCATCATCATCATCATCACCATCATCTTCAATCTTCATCATCAACATCACCATCATCATCACCATCATCATTATCATCATCATCATCATTTATCATCGTCATTCACAATTATCATCATCATCATCATCATCATCATCACCGTCATTATCATCATCATCATCATCATCATCATCATCATCATCATCACTATACAATACATTACATTACATCACATCACATCACAGTACAGTACAGTACATACATACATGCATGCATACATACATGCATACATTACTATCATGCTTACATACGAACTACTTACATGTATGCATACTTACATACTTACTTACATTTATATATACTGCATGTATACATAACACTGTTATATACATATAGGTACACACATACTTGTATCATCTTGTTCATGTCCATATGCATGTAGGGACCATGGCCATCTCGTCGGGGGGGGAGAGGAGGACCACCAAACAACGGGCCATATATTTATTTGTAAAATATACACATAATGATATATATATATGTATATTGTATGCATCTGTGTTGACATATATATATATATATATATGTATCAAAAACTGGCTGGTCATTAGTTTTCCCTATTAACTACTTACACCGCACCCCATTCATATTTCAATCTCATTGACCTCTTTCTTTGATTGTACTATTTTAATCTTTTAAAGTCTTCAAGCCATTTAATGCCCATGTTTATCATCACATGTTGTTTCTGGTTGGTGGCTTCAACCCCAATGAAAGATATTAATTGTTTGGTCAATGGGAATGGTCACCCCTCACATGAATCACACATGATAGAAACTCACACAAATCAGGTATGTCAAACCGCAACCAAACTAATAACCATCAATGTTCACTTAAAGCCATGAAGAACCATTAATCGTATGAATCACAACTTGTCAACCTGAAATCTGGGAGCAGCACTTTTGCATTGAATATCCAACTAATTTTCAACCAACTAAGCCCAAATGCGCCGGCCTTCCCATCGAGTACTAGGGAGCTGGGTGGGCGGCGGGTGCCTGGCAGAACATTTGGAAAATTCCCATAAATTTAATTGGATTGTCCACCCTAAGTTTGTTAAATAATAATGTCTGATTATATAATCCATTATAATCCATATATAACCCCTATTATTCATCTTTACCATCCTGCCAACTAACGTAAATGCTCGGGATTTGGAAACCATTTTTTTCCACGAAAACTCTGTAATTCTCAGGGTCAAACTGTTAGGTTTTTTTAAAAGAATGCCAAGAAAATATTCAATGCTCCCAAAGTTGTATCCGCACTCAATTGGAGGTTAAACAAAAGTGCTAGTTCGGCAGAACAACAAAAATGCGGCTTTAAGGAACCAAACTTGGGAGGTACGTTTTTTTTTAAAATAGCCTTATATCCCAGGAAAATGACGCACTAAGCGGACTAAGCGGTGAACTAAAGGACCACAAAAATTCTGCTTCCAAGCAATTCCAGGGCAAATGTTAATGTAAGTCACTTTTCTCTTGAAGAGTCAACACAGTTTAGGCAGTTTGCTCAAAGACGAACCTTGCGAATCCGAGATGCCTTGCCGAATACGCCGATGTGCCTTTGCAAATCCAACATCTCTGGCTAAAGAATTTAACCATCCAACCCACAGGCCTGTGCCAGTGACAGATGTGGCATCTGGTGCAAAAGCGGCCATCCTTACAGCCCTTTGGTTTCCGCGCATACTTGCCTCAGTAAGAGGCCATGGCTGGGTCAGTTTTGAACACTGGGATCCCATGGCATCCAGCAGGCAATGTGTTGACCAAAGGAGAAGCTTGAAGTATGTTGAAGCTGACCGAAGCAAGGTTGAGATTTAGGGTGTGTAGCATGAGTATGCTGGTAGATTGGTATAGATTGGTAGGTGCGTGATGGCTTGGGTCAAAACTAAAGGACCGGATAACCCCACATGTCAACTTTTTCCAATGATCACCAAGCAGATGTGAAAATGATATGGGAAAGGCAGAAAGGAAAGGAGATGGTGCAAGACAGGTTGGGTGAAAGAGCTGTGTGTGACAGTGTTGTGTGTGTGTAAGTTTGTGTATGTACAAGTGTTGTGTGTGTGAAAGAGTTGTATGTGACAAAGTTGTGTGTGTGTGACAGAGTTGTGTGTGAAAGAGTTGTGTGTGACAAAGTTGTGTGTGTGAAAGGGTTGTGTGACAAAGTTGTGTGTAAAAGGAATCTGTGACAAAGTTGCGTGGAAGAGTTTTGTGTGACAAAGTTGTGTGTGTGTGTCACAAGACAAAATTTTGTGTGAAAGAAATGTGCGACAAAGTTGTGTGAGAGTTGTGTGACAAAGTGGTGCGCGTGACAAGAGCCACCAGAGCCAGACCAGTGAGGGCAATAAGCGCCACACCTGCCACGCAAAGTGAAGGTCTCACCAAGCGCCACGCCTACCACGCAAAGTGAACGTCATGTCGCCAAGTACCACGGCGAAAGTCGATGTCACCAAGTGCAACCCCTGCCATGCGAAGCGAAGGTCGATGTCACCAAGTGCCTCGCCGCGACAACGGCGCCAACGGGGACCCAAGCGCGCCACCAGAGCCAGCCCAGTCCCGTAACTGCCACCCCTGCCACGCATAAGTGAAGGTCGATGCCCGCCTGCCACACTAACAGCCGCGGCGACAACAGCACCAAACGGGACCCAAGCGCGCCACCAGAGGCAGCCCAGTGCCACGAGTGCCACACCTGCCATGTGGGGTGCAAGTAGATGTCGCCAAGTGGCACGCCTGCCACGCAAAGTGAAGGTCGAGGTCGCCAAGTGCCACGCCTGCGACACACGCCAACCTGGACCCAAGCACGCCGCCAGAGCCAGCCCAGTGCCACGCTTGCCACCTAAAGTGAAGGTCGATGTCACCAAGTGCCACGCCTGCCACGCAAACAGCCGCGTGACAACGGCGCCAACCGGGACCCAAGCGCGCCACCAGGGCCAGCCCAGTCCCATAACTGCCACTCCTGCCACACAAAGTGAAGGTCGATGTCACCAAGTGCCACGCCTGCCACACTAACAGCCGTGGCGACAACGGCGCCAACCTGGACCCAAGCGCGCCGCCAGAGCCAGCCCGTGCCATAAGTGCCACGCAGAATGCGCGTGGATGTCGCCAAGTGCCACACCTGCCACGCAAAGTGAAGGTCGATGTCGCCAAGCGCCACGCCTGCCACACAACCAGCCCGCGACAACAGCGCCACACGGGACCCAAGCGCGCCACCAGAGCCAGCCCAGTGCCATAAGTGCGACACCTGCCACGCAGAATGCATGTCGCTGTCGCCAAGTGCCACGCCTGCCACACTAACAGCCGCGGCGACAACGGCGCCAAACGGGACCCAAGCGCCCCACCAAAGCCAGCCCAGTGCTACAAGTGCCACACCTGCTTCGCAGAATGCACGTCGCCCACGCCTGCTGGGTTGTGAGCAAGCTGCGTGTGTGTGTGAGAGAGAGAGTATAAGTTGTGTGTGAACAAGCTGTGTGCGGACAAGTTGGGAGCAAGTTGCGTGTGAGTAAGTTGTGTGTGAGCAAGTTGTGTGTGGACAAGTTGTGCGTGAACAAGTTGGGTGTGAGCAAGTTGTGTGCGGACAAGTTGGGTGTGAGCAAGTGGTGTGTAGACAAGTTGGGTGTGAGCAAGCTGTGTGTGTGAGCAAGTTGTGTGTGGACAAGTTGGGTGTGAGCAAGTTGTGTGTGTGGACAAGTTGGGTGTGAGCAAGCTGTGTGTGGACAAGTTGGGTGTGAGCAAGTTGTGTGTGAGTAAGTTGTGTGTGAACAAGCTGTGTTTGGACAAGTTGTATGTGGACAAGTTGGGTGTGAGCAAGCTGTGTGTGGACAAGTTTGGTGTGAGCAAGTTGTGTGTGAGTAAGTTGTGTGTGAGCAAGTTGTGTGTGTGGACAAGTTGTGTGTGGACAAGTTGGGTGTGAGCAAGTTGTGTGTGGACAAGTTGGGTGTGAGCAAGCTGTGTGTGGACAAGTTGGGTGTGAGCAAGTTGTGTGTGAGTAAGTTGTGTGTGAACAAGCTGTGTTTGGACAAGTTGTGTGTGTGTGAGCAAGTTTTGTGTGAGGAGGTGGGAGGCGGCGGCAGGAGGAGGAGGAGGAGGCAGGTGGGAGGGCAAAACCAAAAACAAGAACCCCACACAAAGATGTGGGGAAAAACAAAAGGTAAGCTTGCCGGCAAACACCTCAATTTGCCTGAGGCAATCTCGGAACATTGTACAGTAAATAGTGCATCATTCTGGCATTCCTGAAAAGTTCAGTGAATGCACAAGTGGTCCTGAACCCAAACAACCGAAAAACTAAAAACCCTAAATCCTAAATGCCAAACTTCAAGCCCTAAACACCATAGAAAAGTTAAGGAAACAAACAAAAACCTAAACACGTAAGCTATCAGATCCTAAAACCCAACTTCTGCAACCCTGAACCATCATATAGATACGGCTCAAGCAGTGTCTCTAAGAGGGCTATGCATATTAAGGGGGACTGGACTATTATTCATCATAGTATCCCCATCATCATCCCATTTTAAAATGGTTATATCACACGTCCATAAATCCACAAAACAAACAACTGAATAATTGTCTGATAATATCTGGATGGTTCACAGTTCCCCTGCTACAAGTGTAAAAACTACCATTATATATCCCCAACAAAACCCAAAAGAAAACATCGGGAACGGCTGGGGACCGCCATCAGCGACGTGCCTCAGCCAAGGCACATGCCTCAGCACAGGTCAACGGATGACCAAAGGAGCCAACCTGAAATGCCAAAGCGTTGCAGGGGTGTTCTTGGAATCCTCCATGTATGGATGATGGCCATTCCTTTCCCCATTAAAACCTTCATCTTTAGGAGGGTTCCAAGCCACCCATGTTTGATTTGCGAAGGGATCTGAAGGATATCGGCCATCATAATCTATAGACCATTAATGTGGTAAAACCAATGATGCTAGGCCATCCCGAAGACATCACCACTTTTTGGTGGGACTCAAACCATCACCAAATGATAGGTGTTTATGGCATTGGGTTTCCCACATTAGTGCGTTTAGTGATCGGTATCAAGAGAAGGAGTGGGCCCGTGAACTGGTCGATGATTCATGTCCACTATTCATGACACCGTTTCATTGGATGGTGCTTTGCAATGACGCTACGATACCATGCGCAGCTAGTTGCTCTCCCTGGGAAAATTGTTACGATTGGGAGTCGTCGTCCCATGGAAATCATTGATCTGACGCCACCGAACAGATACGAGTATGTATGAGTCTGGAACAGGAGGTTGAAACCTCCAGTCCTCCATCAAAATGTGGGAAAACACAAAACATGGTCTCCTGCGCACGAAACAAGACAGCGTGAAACACGTGGAACTGTAAGTACGTGGTGTGGGCAAGCGTGACGGGCAAAATGCGCAGAAAGCTTAGATGGCCGATGGCCTTCCGGCCCCACCATGAAATTCGAAGACTGTGTGACCATTTGGTTCGGCCTGATTATTGGAAGGATTGGCTCAAGACCGCATTGAGTCACTATGATTTCGTTTCTTTTGCCGGAAAACCCGAGCCTATCAAATCCCAACTTTAAGCAGGATGAACCATCACAAATCATTCATTAAATCCCATTAGACCTCCATTAAATCCCATGCAACCCGCATTTTTCCTGGTGGCCTTTTTCCCCAAATAAAGCCCAAGCTTCTGAGAAGACCCGGATGGCATGACCCGGCCCAGCGGCCTGAAACCACAACCGATTGATGTGTGCACACATATTCATATGTAAATCATACAGTACATATATACATATACATGTGTAGTAAACGTAAACAATTGGCAATGGATTTTTCAGCGTGTATATATATATAATATTTATATAAAGGATGAAAAATGTATATATCTCTCAGCATCACCATCCCAAGGGTTCAGCGTGTATGCATATATATATATATATGCATATCCGACTATACGACACTATACGCATATCTTTATATATGTTTGTTTCCTTCTTGCGTGCCATAGGTACCAGTATGGTTTGTGAAAACTGATGTGAAACTAACTTAGAAAAGCAGGTGCCATACCCACAGCATCGCTGCCCCTCAGTACAGGAACTCCTTGTAGCAGAACTATAGATTGGTTCGAGTTAGTTGCGATGTCCAGGATACAGCATGGTAAGAAACATTGCTAGATTTCTTTGTTGATAGCTGCTTGCAGTATTATTCAGTATTTGAGTAAGTTGTACGTTGGAGTTGTTGAAATCAGCTTGGTCATGACGAAATTTGATTCATATCATCGTCAAGGTGTTTTGCGTCCATTGGTCTGCCGACCCGTCGAAACAATACCTCAACAGGTGCGGCGGTATCTTTTTTGAAACTGACCATCCTCATAGGGCTGCCATTATCTTGTCTCAAAATTTTCGCTGCAAGTGCGATGCGACGATGGGTCAATGTCCTGAATCGGCATTTATAAATACATATAATATATATATGTAATAAATGTAAAGAAAAAAGGAAGGATATATTTTCCGCGTGTATCAACGACAACTCAGTCGGTGGCCTGAAGCGTCTCGCCCTCCTGGAACCTGGGCCCAAGAACGGGATCGCGTTATCGGTTAAGGGTTGCATATCAAAAATACTAAACAATGCACAGTAATCATTATAATGGGAATGATATCGGCGTTTTGTAATAATAGGAATATTAAGGAAAAGGTATGATGATTTAACATCATATACCATAATAATCCATAATATACATATATATATATATATATTAATTAAAATGAAAACATGATTTTCTTCATGGAAATATTGTAATTAATGGCTTTGAAGAAGATTGATGGGAATGTTATGACAATAGGAATATGACTGGAAGTATCGGAATATCGATGCTTGAACAAGATTGAAGGACGTGGTTTTTGACAAGACTAAAATCAATTCAAATATATTCAAACAAATATATAGTTGAACCCCAACCAGGACCGGATCCCATGTTTGCATGTTCTGGGCGCAAAAAAAGCAACATGCCCTCAGCTTGCCTTCCAGTGTAGGTGCCAACAGACCCCCTGGCTTCACCGCGCGGGCCGCGCGGGCAAGTGGCTTCCATCCCAAAATCACTGCTTGATCATCATGTCTCATCAAACTCGTCATTTTCACCGCAAATTGGACACACACACACATCAAGTACAAACATTGCTGGTGAAATGATCCTATCCATCTGGACCATATTGAATACCACCCCAAAAACTGACCAGCAAAATGCATCTGTTTAATACTAAACTCTAAACCAGGCTTTCCAGCACCCCCGGATACTAGAGGGAAGGGATTGACTGATTTCTCCCTGTGAACACTTGTGGGGTTGCCTGCGCTGTGTGGCGGCGCCCGCTTGGCCCTGATGGCTCGCGGCCGGATGGCTGGCAGCCGGATGGCTGGCAGCCGGATGGCTTGCGGCGGCTGGGCACGCCTGCGCGGTACCATTGGGAGGCGTATTGGGAGCACCCTGAAGCTTCCACAATAAGTACCATCATGTTACGCTTCCCAGTTGTCAGGGATCATGGAGGATCTGTGGGATTGAGAAAGATGAGTATCCTTTTTGGGAAGCAGCCCAAAACTGCCTACGAGAGAATGTTGCCCAACATTAATGAAGGAATCATATCTTTTGGAAAGGTCGAGAGGCTCACCACATCTCCAATAGGAAAAACAACTTGTGAAGTCGTTATTGGCAAATCACAGGGGTCTAATCAAAATCATTTAAAAACAAACGCCACCAACACATTTTTTGTGTCACTGTAATGCTAAAATGAAAGGACCGGAAAACCCCACATGTCAACTTCTTCCAATACGTCGCAAAAGAAAGGTGAAAACGAAAATGGGCAAGAAATGGCGGAAGGCAGATTGTGTGAAAAAGGCACGTATGAGCCGTATGAGAGACTTGCGTGTGAGAGAGTTGCTTGTGACTTTCTTTATAATAAAAAAAAGCACCCAGAACAGCAAATATAAAACCAATAAAACAATGAAAAGAGCTTAATATCTTAATTAAGAAAGTAGAATATTTATAATCCCTGCATTTCCAAAAATAATTCTTCTAATAGTAAAATAGTAATAAACAAGTATATAGTAATAATAAGAGAATTGAAAGACACGGAAAAGACCTTAAGAAAGTAAATAACAGTAAATTAATAATAAGAATAAGAAAAATAGCACATAATAAGAGAAAACATATAAGGAAAAAGCCACACAAAATATATATCACATGTACATTTTCTAGATTAAAAAGAACCTGAATGAAGTGGACGATATTGGACGATTCACGGTAACACCTTAAATTTATTATCCTTGTCACGTCACGTTCCCTTCACTTACCATCCGGCCCGAGGCCGACCGTAGGGAGGGCGAGATGAGAGGCCGGATGGCGGGAACGTGACATGGGCCGCGGGTGAGGGAGGACACGGAATGAGCGGCCCCTCTCGTCTCCTTCTCACGTCCCCATGACGTCTGGCCGCCGAAGGCGGGGGTCTCCGACCTGGACCAGACGAGATGGGAAGGAGACGAGACTGAGTTACGACATGAGGAACGAAGAGACGAATGTTGAGTGATGAACGGAAGCTATAGAGACAGAGCCGAACGATAGAGAGGTGATGTGGAGAGGAGCGGACGAGACTGAGACAAGATGACAAGAGAAAGCCCCAGATCGCCAGTTTCCTCCGTTCGTCTCGTGTCGTCTCTGTTCCTCGCCGTCTATAGATATCACCTTGTCATGTCTGCTCACCTTAGCCGTGCCCGCCTACTTGAGAAGGTTGTGTGTGAGCAAGTTGTGTGTGAGGAGTTGCGTGGAGATGGTGGACGACAGATTGTGTTAAAGAGGTGCGTATGAGAGAGTTGCGGATGTCACCAAGTGCCACGATTGCCACACAAAAGACCGCGGCGTCACAGCGGACCAGCCGCGACCAAGCGCGTCACCAGAGCCAGCTCAGTGCCATAAGTGCCACGCCTGCCACACAAAGGTCGATGTCACCAAGTGCCACGCCTGCCACACAAAGTGAAGGTCGATGTCACCAACTGCCACGCGTGCCTCAAAAAAGACCGCGCTGTCACGGCGGACCATCCGCGACCAAGACCAGACCCAGCCCAGTGCCTAAGTGCCACACCTGCCACACAAAGTGAAGGTGGATGTCACCAAGTGCAACGCCTGCCACACAAAGTGAAGGTCGATGTCACCAAGTGCCACGCCCGCCACACACAGTGGCTGCGGATGTTACCAAGTGCCACGCCTGCCACACAAAAGACCGCGGCATCACGGCGGACCAGCCGCTACCAAGCGCATCACCAGACCCAGCCCAGTGCCTAAGTGCCACACCTGCAACACAAAATGAAGGTCGATGTAAGGGAGCTGTGTATTAGAGAGTTGTGTGTGAGCAATGTGTGAAAGAGGTAGGTGTGTGTGTGTGTGGCACGTCTGTATAGACGTATAACTTCATATAATATAATTATAATATTCTAACGCGGGGGGTCACCGGGGTCCCGGGGGGTCGGTGACCAATGAAGACACCTCCCCGGGACCCGTGCAAACGTACCCGCAGGACTTCGGTGGTGCACCTGGGCGCATTTAAGTCGCAGCTGGTGGCCACCGTAGTCCTATATATATATATATGTGTGTGTGTGTGTGCATTCATCCTTGTAAAAGTAACTAATCTAGTTGCATGTTACAGGACTCAGTTCCTGACGGATCTATTCAAAGATCCTTTCTTGTCTAGTGTAATCTTGCATCCACTTAAGCGTATTACGGTATTACAAAAATTACTTTACTTCGTGTGATCCCCACCATGACATTTATACATTTTCTTACTGGCAAATCTTCTGGCATTCTATCTGACATATCTTCTGGCATTCTATCTGGCATATCTTCTGGCATATATTCTGATATATCTTCTGGCATTCTATCTGACATATCTTCTGGCATATATTCTGACATATCTTCTGGCATATCTTCTGGCATATCTTCTGGCATATCTATCTGGCATATCTTCTGGCATATTTTCTGGCATCTGACATATCTTCTGGCATTCTATCTGGCATTCTATCTGGCATATCTGGCATCTGGCATTCTATCTGGCATATCTTCTGGCATATATTCTGACATATCTTCTGGCATTCTATCTGGCATTCTATCTTCTGCATTCTATCTGGCATATCTTCTGGCATATCTTCTGACATTCTTTCTGACATTCTTTCTAACTTTCTTCTGCACATTCTTTGTCCCATATCTTCCTACATGAGGTCCGGCAGGGAACACTTGGCGTGGATACTCGCGGTTGAGGTCCGGCAGGGAACACTGGGCGTGGATGGTCGTGGTTGAGGTCCGGCAGGGAACACTGGGCGGGGATGGTCGTGGTTGAGGTCCGGCAGGGAACACTGGGCGGGGATGGTCGTGGTTGAGGTCCGGCAGGGAACACTGAGCGTGGATGGTCGTGGTTGAGGTCCGGCAGAGAACACTGTGGATCGCGGGTCGCAGTTGGACGAGGACGACGAGGACGACGAGGACGACGACGAGGAGGACGACGAGGAGGACGACGAGGAGGAGGAGAGGAGGAGAGGAGGACGAGGCAGGAGGAGGAGGAGGAGGCAACTGACATAAAATCTAACAACCCTCACCTGGCAGGTGGGGAAAAATTGGGGCTTTGGAGATATTTTCTCGTTTTGGTTTTTCAAAATTAAGTTATTTTCAGAACTCGTCGCTTTGTATTTTCAGAGTTTGTTACAAAAACCTTCATGACTTTTAAAACCATGCCACATGCGTTCTCCTAGAATTCTCAGCTCAATTTTCCTTAGTTGTGGTATATGACACATTTTTCTTCTGACACACTTATTGTGGGACAGCTTTTCTGTTCTCTGCCTGGCGACGTCCACAGAAGGAAATTTCTCGTATAGACGCCCGGCTAGATATTTTAACAAGTGTCATGGTTATGTTCTTTTCTCGTTTTCTTTTGGCTCAATGGTTAAGATGCGCCGCTCCATTGTGGCTGTTTCGGCCGCGGTACTGGCTGGCTCGGCCATTTTAGTGGCTGCTTCGGCCACGGTAGCAATGTCAAGCTTGGAAACCGGGGCCAAATTCAGATGGCGTAGTTCGGGCAAAAAATGGTGTAACATGTTCCTCGTCTCAGATGGCCAAGCAGCAACCTTGGGGTGTTGGTTGTAAAGTGTGCAAGGAAACTGGGGTTTCCAATCCTTTCGCTTCTTATTCAATGACCAAGAAGGGCCAACTGCAGAACTGCAATTTGATGAAGCACCATAAAAATCCCCTTGTGGTGCACCCAGATGGGGTTGAACCCCTGAAAAATAAAATGAAATCAAGGGCACCCAGGCTACTGACCCCCAAAATGCAAAAATGAAATCAGGGGAGTTCAACCCCACATGTTGCGCAAAGAGAAAATCATCAGTATCATCAGTCATCCAACTGAGGGGTTTGCAAAAATAAAATCAAGAGGTTCCAGAAATAAAATCAAGAAGGTTCCAAGCCAGCATCCAAAATGTTCCAGAAATAAAACTGAAGGGTTCAAGGTCAGCATCTGTGTTTGTGAAATCATCTGAAATCTCAACAAAATCTATCAAATATTGAATCCAAACATATCCAAACCCAGTTTTTAAATATGTATTTCAAGCTTTGTAGAAGCAGAATGGTGTAATCAGGTAATCACAATCCATAGTTTTTTTTCTTTTTTGTGGCGTGTTCTGGCTGCATCCTTTTCTGCCCAAACAATAGTGACCACCAATCAAAGCATAGATTCAATATATTCCAACCATACTACCCAACAAAACTCTACAAGCTTGGGAACCTTGGATTTTATTTTCCCCAAAATCTATCAAATATTGAATCCAAACATATCCAAACCCAGTTTTTAAATATGTATTTCAAGCTTTGTAGAAGCAGAATGGTGTAATCAGGTAATCACAATCCATAGTTTTTTCTTTTTTGTGGCGTGATAGCCATTGTTTTCATCATGTCTTGTCCACCAATTCCAACACAAGAGGTGTGTTCCAACATGTTCCAACAAAACAAAAAATTAAGCAAAACGCAAAAATAAAACCAAAGGGACCCAACCTAAAGCTACTCCACCAGCTGCATTGGGGTTGGTTCTTGGTCTTGGCCCATGTCTCAAAAATAAAATCATAGGGGTCTGACTTACTCAAAACTTATGATAAGCACCTTTTGAAAAATAAATTTAAAAATATTTCGGGCTCAAGCCCCTTGATTTTATTTTTGAACACCGCTTAGGGATCATAAAAGCAAGGCGCACAAGGCAGCGGTGAAGGAATGGTTGAAGGAAGGGGGCTGTGTTGGTCCTAGTCCCGATGCAGCCCTGGCATTGAGTCAGTTTCAAGAGCTGATGGAGTGCTTTGGCGAGAAAAGATCATTGACGCAAAAAGAGCTGCAAATGGCATGGTGTTTGGCAGAGGGGTTAAAAGCTTTGGACCAAACGTTCATTGCGAAATCTTCTCACATTTCTTTGATGCGGGATGAGCGGCATGGGCGGTTGGCCATACGATTCATGGCTGTGGCCCCAGACTTGACAACTCGAAGTGGCTTTTTAGGCCAAGCAAGGCAAGCTGGAACAGGAGCTGCCAATGTCTCCTTAGCCACATGGGCAGTCATGAAGCGTGCTTGCTCTAGACTCTAGATTTTATATGGCTCCTCTTAGTCAGAATCCTGGGCGTTTGAAGAAAAATCTTTTTAAACACCTGCGGTCAAGAAGAGTTGTGGCACTCGCTGCTGATGCAGCAGCAGATGAAATGGCAAGCTGTGAAATATTAAGGTCAGCACACTTGAGTTTGAATACAGAAGACAATCAGCCAATGCTGCCAAACTTGAGGTCAGAAGTGGACAATCGATTGAGGGTTGGACACTTCTCAGGAGCCACCTGGGTATTTCAACTCACCCAAGCTGCTGCGGCCGAGGCTTGAGATTACGGGCGTAGTCAGGCTGCTTCGGCCTGCTCGTTGCCAGGCTGCTTCGGCCTGCCCGAAACTTTTTTTTGAAAAAAGTGGTTGCTTCAGGCTTCAGCCACAGAAGCTTGGCTGCTTCGGCCAAATCGCCTGGCTGTTTCGGCCAGCAAGGGTTTCGAGAAGACAGACTGTCTCTTAGAAAATAGTGGCTGCTGTGGCCTTCTTGGGACCAGGTTGTGGAAGAGACTTTGAAACCACCAAAGAGTATTTGAATCCAAAAAGGGGAAAATATGTAACATGTTTACTGTTTAGTATTCAAATGTCCTTTAACCTGGTAAGGGGGATATTTTCTTTTTTATGTCATAAGGGATTTTGACATATGTTTAAAAATCATCTCAAGAATTACAGGGATGTCACCTCTTAAGACTATAAGACCCTAATTCGGGGACATCCCCTAACCTCCTAAGACTCTAATTCGGGGACGTCCCCTAACCTCCTAAGAAGCCAGTGCCAGGGCATTTGGGTATTTCATTTGCATTTGGTGCTTTCACTGTGGCCCTGGCATGCCAAAAGCTCCTATTATTACGGTGCTACTTAAGGCCATCAGGATCTTATCAGCCGTATGGAAAGTTCCAGCCGAGATGCCCTTGCAAATGCCTGGGTCTTCATTTCAAGTGGTGCAAGTATTTAATGCCATCAGAGGTTATCAGCCGTATGGAAAGTCCTAGCCAAGATGCCCTTGCAAGCCTTGCCATCAAGGTGCAGTTATCATTTTTTTTACTCAGGTTGACTACTACCATTTAGACATTAAATATCTTGAGCCTATAGGAACATTATATATTATATATTATATATTATATATTATATATTAGTTCTGCCTCATGATTTCTGTCACCTGTCACCTGTCATATAGCCTCGTGATTTCAATCTCTGTCACCAGTCAAGTATCCGTTCCCTGTCCCCTGAGCTGTCAGTTTCCCGTAGACGATTTTTTTCGTTTTCGCAGAAAACTGTGACAGAAGACTGTGACACCCGAGGTTTGCACCTGAGAACAAGCAAGGCGCAAAAAAATCCACTAGACAGGAGACAGTTGGCTGAGAAGAAGACTGTCAGATGTAGCCCGAAACCTGCGCAAGAAAATGGTTCATCATCGAAGGAACAAAAAACAACATGACACTAGGAGCTGTGAGGTTTACAGCAACGTTATTTCCAACTAGGAGCTCCAAGAAAATGCTGCTGCAGCTTTACACTTTGTTTCCAGCAACTCACTGCAAGTCTTGCTCCACTTCAATGCCATTCTCTCGCATGACGACACATTCTGCATCATCTTCGACATCTGCTGCATCATGATGTGAACCATCTGTTTGAACAATGCGGATTGGTCGCGGAGCGGTCTGCCGAAAAGGGTTCAGGTTGACAGGGACAGGTGACTGTGACTGATATGCACTTTGCTGCAAAAATGAATACTGCGCTGGATGCGGTTCTCGTCTCAATGTCCCAGTGATCCATCCAGTCAAGAAGGCGTGGGCCTTCTGGCTGATAGCTTGCCTCAGTCAACTGTCAGTTCTCTCTAAAAAAATCTGTCAACTGTCAACTGTCAGTTATTCTTTTTGTGACAAAGAAAAAAACAAGACAAAACAAGTTCAAGATGCTTTGCAAATGCAGCATCTGCCTTCACTTTCACTTCATTGCGAATCTTCCAAGCTACATGCCTCCGAGAGTGCTCTCCAGAAGGCTGCCATGTGAGCCGTGAAATAAGCCCTGGCAAGGACTCTGCTCGGATTGCCACCTCTGCTTGAAAGGGCTTTGGTGAAGACTCAAACATATGACATAACAGCAGAATGTCTTCTGGATGGCCTGGGGCAAATTCATATTGAAGGCTGTCTAAGTCTTTCATTGACAGCATTTTTCGCTTCAAGATCCTGAAGAGGTGTGGAGCCTTGGGGCCTGTCAGGCCAGTCAGGGTGACTGGTATCTCTTCCAGCCACTTGTCCCACTCTGGGCTTGAATCGTGCCTCCATGCTTTCCGGAAGTAGCAAGATGTTTCCAATGAAGCATCATCCAAAAAACGTTGATACACCTCGACCAATTCCTGGGCCGTCTCAAAAGTTTCATGACTGCATCTTGTCACTGCCTGGCCACCCACTGCGTCCAAGCATGTGTGGGTGTGCCCTTTTATCGGAAAACCGATATTGCAAGTGTCAATGACACCCAGTGCAGTCAATTTCAACCAGAAGCGAAGCATCTTTGAGTTTTTGTTGTCCCGAGCGGTGTTGTCTAATAACAGAAATACCTGTCGGGGTATCCCTGTGATGTCATGCACCCACGACAAACACCTCGCCAGTGCATCCACATGGTTGCAGGTGTCTTTGCAAACATCGGAGTCTCCCACTGACAGGCTGAAGCCATGACCATGAACCCAAATAAGTTGTACATGGCAAGCTGGGCGAATAAGTTCATCAAATGTTTTGGACTTGACATGAGCCCTGGGAACTTTATGTTTGGCTTGGTCCAAGCCGTCTGACCTGATGACAAGGACAGATGACGGATGACTTCGAACATTGGATGAGACACTCAATGCTCTTGTTTCAAAAGCCAATGCTGTCCATGCACTGTCAGCAGCTCTGTCACGCCAGTTCTGCAAGAGGTGCTCCGCGTATTCCTGGATGAGTCTGTTCCGCAAATGAAGGGCCTTCACCCTTTTCAGCTCACGTTTGAACCAAGCGCATTGGTCACAAACTGCATGTTGCCCTGAGGGTTTTCGAAAAGCCAAAAATTGTTTGGATCCTTGAAGCGCACGTCGGAAAGTGGTAAAAAATGGTGCTTTCTTTCCGGCATAATTCTCCTTGTGCCACCGTAACATCATCTCAAACAAGATCTGGGGCTTCACCACGCCAAGCCATCTGCGCGGGGCTGCTCCAGCTCCTGGGCCTGTCAGTGAATTGTTGAAAGGGGTGTCTGTGAGTAGCTGCCTGAGAGACAAAGTTGCCAGCTTCCGTGCATCCTGCTCATCCCATTGAGCCTGTGACATGCTTGAAGCTGAATCGGAACTACTTTCTGCAGGTGCAGGTTTGTTGTCCTTCACTGATGTGAGAAGAAATGGTCCTCTGTGCAATGATGGCACCTCCTCAAAATGGAATCTGTCTGGCAAGCTCTCACCATCATGGTGATATCGCAGCTGAAGAAATCGCATACATGTATCCAGCTGCTCGTGGTGAGGTGCTTGAGGAAGCCTGTTTCCTTTCAATCTTTGATCCGCATGGCCTCCAAGAACCTCAGTGTCAAGTTGCTCCCCAATGGTAGTTTTCAACAAACCACCACAGTCACATCCAAAGCAAAAAAACAAAACATAAGCAAACAAACCAAACAAACCAGAGAAACTCTAACATAGCGGCCGGAACCGATTCCCAGCAAGAATTTTGCAGTGCCCACACAAACAAAACAGCTCTCCTCGCACAAGATTCCCTGAAGTTGGACTGACAAGGTCTTGCTTTTTGTCTTGCGTGCAGTGTACTTCCGCTTATTTCCAGATGCACAAGCAGGGCCTGATTGGCTCAGAGAATTCGGAACATCTGTATCATCGTATGTCAAATTCAAAACTTCCTGGTCGCTACCAGAAGTAGACGTGCTGATCACTTGCTGCAGCTCATTTGGAGATTGCTCTGTAGATGCTGATGAACTGTCAGATGGCTGCCTGGATCTCAGCACTGGTTCCACTGCTTTTTGATCTGGGCGGCCCCGACCAAAAATCCACAGCAGCTCACGATCTTGGACATCAGAGCTGAGACTTTGAAATTCTCGTCGCCAATCACATAACTTCAAACGAAATGACTTGACCCTTTCCAAACAGTCCTGGCCACATGACAGGCAGCCTTTGCCAAGCTCGATTGCCTTTTCCAATTTCTGGTGAAATGTCAACAGGAAACTCTGCTGGGAACTGGCTGCCTTGTCCGCTAGGCTGTGCTGGACAGGGCGCACAGGTTTTGTTCTGGGTCTTGCCTTTGCCCTTGGCTTTACTTCAACATCTACAATCTGCTGAATGTTGCCTCCAGCATCACTGTTCTCAGTTGAAGTCGAGCTACTGACCATGTCATGGCAGGTTGCGGGCTGCAGGCTTACCAAATCTATTGTCCTGTTTAAATTCCAAACTTCCTGGTCCTAGTTCAACATGTGTCCTCTGACTGTCGCCTGTCAATATCTTGCTGTCCCTACCACCTGTCACAACCAGTCACAAAGAACTCTTCATGGTGTTATCTAAGCCGTAAAGCTCCCAGGAAAAACATCAATGAACAACAGTTGGCCCACTGTTCTCCAATCGAAGCATTGTGCAAGAGGTGACAAAAAAGTTTGTGTCCATCATTTTTCCCCACAGCCCTCAGGTCTAGCTGTTATGTGAGTAATGCAACAGGATGCTGAGCAAAATGCTCGCAAATACATTTGCGGTGAACGCATTGCCAGCTAAATCCTGGGCATGCTTGAATGGAACACCATCGTCCAGACCGCACATCTTAAGCTCTTCTATTGAGAGCCCCTGCAGCAGGAACGGCAAGACAGGAGACTTGTTCACAGTCGGCATGTTCCCCTTCAAGTACAAATATTTTTTGCTTGGCAAAACACAGGGGTGCACTTGTGAACGAAATTTCGTAAATTGTAAGCTGTCGCCAACTGGGGCGACCAGCAGCTTCCCAAGGGAGTTCTTCTTTCCCATCAGTGCAAGAGCCAAAACACTGGCATCAATTTCACGCTCTGTCAATCCAATGCCACTGCCTTGTTCCTTGATGACACTGGAGAATGGATGCTGCAAGTCGGACGGGCTCAGGTCATGCTGCTTGACAAAGTTGGAGTGATAGGCTCTCCATTTCCTTGGAAACTGTTAAACCTAGAGCCCCTTGACGCATCACTGCATCACTACATCGCCCCTTGACAGCAGACACCACCAATCAAAACCTTAGAAAAGGTCACCAAATTTTGATGTTTAAGACTCTCTTTCTTCTGTGTGCTTTTGCTTGGCTCCTTCAGGTTGCAACTGGTGCTGTGCAGGTCCTCTATGCCTGCATTCAAGCCCTTGCTCAAAATCCGCTCCAAAGATTCCGGAGGCTTTTCACACCCATGGATCATGCGCCAGATCTTCTCCAGCTGGGACATGTGCAATGCTATCCCCACAGTGCCTCAACTGCGTATTGCATGCGCAGAATGCCTGCCACTGAAAAAACAACCCCGCGAAATTGAAGCCAAGTAGCCCAAGCCAGCATCCAATCTCACAAAGACACCCCAGGAACGGGATCGTGACTGTGGAACCCCGAAATTCTTGCTGTTTATAACCTGCAGGGTGCAAACTATTCAGCGCATACAAAATGCAAATGTTGAACATAACAACCAAATTCAATCAGTGACAAGTAGCCTTGAAGATACTGCAAAAGCCCAGTTCAGAAAGCTGCTCTTTCACAACTGTGGTCCCACGCTCCCGCACCACCTTGCGAAGCTTGGCTAATGCTGCGACGCACTCGATGACAATAAATCTTGGCCGAGAACTCCACTCAAGGCTTTTCAGCCAGCCGAGAAACTCAACCTGAGATGGGTAAATATCAAGTCGCTCATTCAGATGTTTCAACAAATAGATTGGATCATATTGGATCATTTAATCAAAGGCACAAAGCTGGATCCGCTCTTGCCCTTGCAATCCATGACACCACGTGGAGTCGAGCTCAATGTTGAAATATCGTCACATTCAATGGCCTTGACGGCAATATCGCAAATCATCTGTTCTGGTTTTGAAACCAGGTCACCTGTCCTGGAAATCAAATTGAACTTGGTCTTGCCATCCACTGCCTCATGGACCCTCTGGATGATTTGCTGCTTCCATGGGACACATTCTGTGTAGAAAGCTGTGCGAATTCGAACTGAAAGGCCATGTTCTTCTTCTAGAACTCGGGAGATGGCAGCAGCACAAATGGTCCCTGTGGCCATTCCAGCGCAAAACTCACCAAGGGACAACTCTTTCTCAGAAAAAGTTCTTCTCACAAGTTCCACACAATCAGGTTGAAGACGTTTGGCAGCAGCGCGCAGAAAGTTCATCATGTTGAGGCTGGTTTCAGAAGTAGGACCGTCGTCTTCAGAATCAGGCTCCTGGGAGGATACATGCTGTGTAAAACATGCAAGAAAAATCAACAGAAAACATTTCAACTTCAACACATTTCAGCCACCTCCTTTAAACAAATGAAACCATTCAACATGTTTCAACCATCTCCTGTGGGCATGATGGCGCCTTCCGTCTTCCAGTTTTCCCATGCTCTTCCCAAGAAGAAGCAGCAGCTGCAATGCGCTTGGATTCTTCAGACTGATCTGAACTGGAGGTGGAAATTTCATTGTCACTACCATGATGGTCTTCAACCTTGGCCTGGGTCGATGGTCGGCTGTTAGCACTTGCAGGTGCTGGCCTTTTGCCCCGGCCACGTCCCTTCCCACGTGCTCGTCCTGGCACTGAGACTGGCCTTTCGGGCTCAGACTTCTCGGTCTCTGTGGAGCTCATGACAGGTGACTAATGACAGATGACAAATGACTATACATGGCTTGAGCCAAAACTGAAAACACGACAACTGAACTGACATCATTCCATGGCCATTTGGAAACCGAAACCTCAATTCAAACCACCAACTGCAGCTGCCTTGAACTTGAAGGATGCCAACTGGATTCGCCTTGGAATCACTGGATCGATCAGGGTGGGGTAGATCAAGTGGCAAACATTGGAAAACCACAATCTTCTTGATTGAACTCAATGCCGGTTGCACTGGACGCCTTCATTTTTCCATCAAGAAGCCAAGAAGTTGGTGACACCGACAGGTGACGTAAAGACTTAATTAAAAAGGCACAAAAAGGATTGAAGAATCCAATGTGCAACAAAAGGCCCATCAAATCAGAGCGGTCTGATATCTAACCCAAAAGCCATTCTTGGCCATCTGTTTCTAGCCACGTCTCAGCAGCCTTCAAAGCGACCGTCTTGTACTCATGCAAGGCCAACTCCTTCCCCTCCCATGTCTTGCGACAAAAGGTCCAGAACAAAGCCTGCCAGTGATGGGTTTCAAAACAAAATCTATATGATGTTGACTGTGGCAAACTTTAACTGGCAGTGCTAACAAACAGAAGCCCACCTCTTGGTTCCTGGAGATCTTGTGCTTGATCACCTCGTTGTAAGCCGTCTTGATTGCCTTGAATCTCGTAGAGCCTTCAGGCCCGGGAGGACAGGTTCGATTGGCGAAGGTCTTGCGATCATCTGCCAGGACTTTATGGCTTTTCTTTGTGCAGGGGCTCGCCTTGACTTTCTTTGTGCACTCCTCACCCTTACTTTTCTTCTTTGGAGAGGCAGCAGTGGCAGGCTTCTTTTTGCAGGCAGGCTCCTCACCCTTACTTTTCTTCTTTGGAGAGGCAGCAGTGGCAGGCTTCTTTTTGCAGGCACGCTGCTTGCTGCCAGAAGGGACACTGGTGCCATCATCATGCTCCATGGTCTTTGGTTTCACTTCATCTTCCAATGCCAGCTTGCCATCTTCCAATGCCAGCTGGACTTGAAACTTTTCATCTTCGACTTGAAATGATAAAGAAGTCTTGGAAGAAGGCTTGCCGAGACTCCCCCATGAACAACTGGGCTGCCCATCAACGCATGGATCTTTCTCATCCTCGGAAACAAGATCGCTGACTGAAGGGCGCCACTTCAAAGAAATCTTCTTTGCGGAACCATCTGACTCTTCCTCTGGACATGAAGTTGAAGGTTTGGCATCCTTCTTCGCCCCTTCAGGGATCATCTCCTTGAAAACAAAGTCAAACGCTGCCTGGCCCGCCATTGGACAAGACCTAATACTGACAGGTGGCGACTGAGACTGCTGACTGGTGGCCGCGGCAAATGAAAAAGGAATGAGATGAGGCCATGCCTACGAAGAATGCTAGAACACAAGGAATTTCACAGTTGAAAGTTGGCTGACAGTGTTTTGTTCTGATCTTTTTCCCCCAGGTTTGTTTGAGGTTCAGCTGGAAAATGCTGAAAAGCAGTTGCTTTGCCATGGAAATTAGAGTGAAAAACTAGCCAACCAAGCTATACACTCACAAACAGGCAAAGACTGCACGCCGCTCATGACGATCACTTGATCTCTCTGAATCTTCCTTGACAACCTTGACTGGCTTATTGGCTTCGAGTTTCACGTCCCGGTTCACAGTGAGAAAGGGTTTCTTGATGCTCAATTTGGCATGGACCGCATGCCAGTTGCACCTCCACATCCATGTGAAATTGGGGTGCAATGGCTTGGGCTGCAGAGCCAAAGGTCGGAATGCATTGCCCGAAGAGAAGCTCTTAGGATCCTTGTCCTTGGCCACAAAGCCCCAAGAAGTGCCCTCCTCTGCTGTCAGGTCGTAGCCATGATCGCCCAGTGCTGCATCTCCTTTGGAAACAACCTTGTATCCTGTGAGGCTGATCTCCGTTGCTGGAGAATTCTTCATCAAGTCTTTGGCCAACATGTAGAAAGATCCTCTCTTGCACTTGCTGCTGTCCTCGTCCTCATCATCGGCGTTGGAGCCAAGATTCACCTGTCAATTACAATCCGTTTGCATGTCACCTGTCCGTCTGAGTCATGTCCTTACATGTCAAAAACCATTACAAAAATCATGGAACAGTAACATGAAAAAATCGCCTCGAGAAGATCTCTGTCAGAGACAAGTTCGAACTTGATGCCACACTCATCTCCCTGAACCAACTTGCCACTGCCAGAACCCCCAAGTCGCATCCCACGCTTCAAAGTCACAGCCTCCTTGCTGTAGATGAACGCCACACCTGTGTCAGAAACCAAAAGGATCACATTCTTGGGGTCAAATGCTTTGCACTCTACTTTGATGTTGTACTTTTCTCGGACCTTGGCTTCGCTTTCAAAGGCTGGCATGGTCTCAGCCGGCATGTCTGCCTCTGCCCCATTTGCAATGGGACGTGGATCCAAGGTGGTCCCTGAAGAGGGTGTTGAGCCTGCCTCTGGTGTCAACTTGGACTTCAAAAGCTCTCCATACATCTCAAAGTGCTCTTTCTCCACAGCTTCAAACCTTTCACGAATGAAGTGAGGAGCTTGCTGAAATTCAGCTTTGACAGGTGACATGATGACAACAGCAGATCCAGAGATCTGGCAAACCTTCAACTTGGCGCCAAGAGCACGGACTCCTTCATAAGCATCCCACACCCCATTCAAGGACTTGAGGTGCTTCACATCCTCTTCCGACAAAGCCTCAGAAACAGAAAATCGAAACCCTCAGAAAATCAGAAATCCTTCACATAAAGTACATGAACAATGAACCTTTGAAGAAAAACACATGCAAGCAAAGAACTTGGCAATCAATGTCTGGGCTGACTGTCTTGCCATCGAGCTCCAACTTCAGTTCGTGTTTCATCCAGCGCTGTGCCAGCCAATGACCCAATCGCTTGACACACCATTCAGCTGCCTGGACGGACGCCTTCAAGTTGTTTAACTGCACTAGGAAGTGCTTGATAGCAACTCCACTTGGCAGTTCGTCTTTCATCAGCATGGTGGCCAAACAGTGGTCCCCGACATAGGGGTGAATGTCCACCAGATGAACCTCGTCATTTGGCTTCAACAGCCCTGTGAGGTGTGGCTTCCGAAGTTTGCTTGTGCTCAACAGTGTCTTGTACAGCTGGAAGCTGGCATCACTACCCTTTTGAGCCGACCTTGTTGATGGCATGTACCGAACAGTTGTGCGCTCAGAGTCCCCCGGCGTCCCAATTTGGACCATGTCTTGAGAGGAGATCAGCGTGGCATTGGGAACCCGTCCCGTCCTTGCCAACTCACTCAACGAAGCAAAGTGATTATCAGCAGTTGCGCTCTCCAGGTCATTGTAGAGGAAAAAGAGCCTGCCACTGGCAGTGAAATCCCATTGCTGCTGCGTGTATGACCTGAGTTCACAGATACATTTCAAAGTCACCTGTCACGAGTTTGCAAATCACACTGACTGAGTCTGAGTCACCTGTCACACTGTCACACTGGCTGACACTTCCAAGTCAACTACTATCTCCTGTTACCTGTCACCTGTAACTTGATCAAAGCCGAGATGCTCTTCACCGGGGACACTTAGACATTGGTTCCAAGGAATCTGTGCTCCGAATCCAATACTTTTCATGCCCCTGCAAAATTCAACAAAATCCTCAAGTGGATCTGCCTGACTCTCTTCCTTTGAGCGACTTGCCATAGTCGCAAGAACCACAGTTTGCTCCACGCCTGCAGAATTTCTGGTTAAACATGGTGAAGCCAAGAATCAAAACATGAATTTAACTTGACACTGTCACAGTGTCCACAGTAATTGAAGCCTTGTGTTCGGCACAAGTTGGCCAAGCCCGTGATCAACTTTGGCTGGATCAAGGAATTCCGCGCCTTAGGGTGAAAAAGATCACAAAGAACAATGCAGGTCCAGAATGATTCAAATCAAGGAACGCCAGGCACATTGAAGTCGCAGATTGCCACCACCAGCTTCTTGCCCTTGATATGGGCAGTAACCTTTGAAGATACTGTGGCATATTGCCCTGGCAGTTCGGCCATGTCATTCAGTTCACACACTGGGCTCTGCATCTCCTGGTACTTCTGCACCAACTCCTGAGCTGTCTTTGCAAGAGCCAGCTTCTTCTTGCATGACAGCCAGTCGAGGCAGTCTTGCAAAGTCTCAAATCCTGCAGGTGAACAGAAGACGACAGCATCACGAAACCAAGAGCACTATTTATTGAATATGTTTATTAAATATGTTTATTAAATATGTTTATTATATATTTTACATCATCAATTTCAATATCAACAGTTGATGACTTGCTTGACAGAGTAAGTAACTCTGAGTCTGACGTCCTGTGCTCATGGACGACAGAAGCCGTTGGTCAACTGCAAGCTTGGCCTCCATTGAACGAAGCTTTGCTGTCCTTAAACCACAGCTGGATGCACCAAAAGCTATCAAAACAACTTGGTCGAAGATCCATAAACTTGGCCGAAGATCCACTCTTCTCGCTCAGCTGTTTCAATGAGATTCTCTTTGTCTTCGTGGGCTGCTGCTTGATCAGTCGCCAACGCAGCCACGTCTGGAAGCATGGTGACATTCCAAGCCATAGGCCATTGCTTGATGCACATCTTGATCTGTCCGTCAAGGGCCTAGATTCAAATAACTCAGAGATTCTACAAGTCCAATGGATACAAAGAACAAACCTTGATGCGAGCAAGTGGCATCACCTTTGAGCACTGCATCCTTGACATTCTCAAAGTCAGTGGACTTCAGGTCAGCGGAGCAGCAGTCTGCAATGCCACGGGTCCATGATGTAACAACAAAGCGGTAGGTCCACAACTGATCAACAGTGACCTTGGAAGATCCATCGTGGTTGGAAAGGGTGTCCTCCTGGATGCTAATGATCTTGTCCATGATCAGGTTGTGATCTTCTGGTGATAATTCTCCACCAAACTCCAACTGCTTTGACCTTGGATGATTTTGGAATGAACAACAATATATGAAAGTGAATAATCACTACCAACAAATGAATAAATAAACGCTATATATATATATATAAATATAAATATTTAAAAATGTATATATATATATTTATATATACATATGTATATATACATTATATATATACACTATATTAGATATACATATATAAAACTATTTTTTGAGCAAAAGCACATCAGCCGGGGGGGCACCAACTTGGCGGCAGCAGCGGCGCCTGCTCTGCGAGCATACTCTTCCGCTTCGGATGGGAACATTCCATCAGCAGG
Organism: Cladocopium goreaui; assembly: GCA_947184155.2. NCBI lineage: Eukaryota > Dinophyceae > Suessiales > Symbiodiniaceae > Cladocopium > Cladocopium goreaui. The sequence goes on along the minus strand of CAMXCT020002292.1, from coordinate 10,554 downwards.
CATTGATGTTGGCCACAAATGTTTCCAGGACAATACAGACTCATTGACAGATGACTCCGAGAAGAATGACAGATGACACTGCAAAGCACGATAGCTTTCGAACGTGCAGTAATTCAACATATGCTTGATTGCCGTCTGCTTTGCGGTGCCGATCTTGATCTCACGATCCTTCACAGCCAACTCTGCGTTTGAGTCTTGCTTTCCACTGTCCTGTGTCCTCTTGACACGTCGTCTCTTCACGGCCTTTGAAAACTTGAAGCTGAAAACTTGAAGCTGAAAACTTGAAGACTGATAGTAATTTTCCTTTTGGTTTGGGATTTTTACTGGTGACTTTTTGTCCTGTTTTTGGAACCCTTTTTGGGCACAAAAAGTCGCCCTTCTTAACCCCTTTCGCGCAGCCAAACCAAATTACAAAAAACTGAGATGACTTTTCTGAAAAAACAAGAAGAAAGTAAAGCAGCTGAATGCTCTTCAAGGCACCTGTTTCTGTCCAACTACAATGCCCTCAGCATTCACCTTGCTGTCGAAGCCACACAGCAAGCTCTCGAAAGTTTTTACCAACCGCTTGCCAACCTCCTTTCTGGCCAAACGGTTCTCAAAACTCAGCAGCTGCTGGACATCCCCATCAGGGTATGCAGCGACAAGCACCAAGTCACACCATTGAATGCAGCTCAGAGGTTTGATCATACTGCCTTTGACATTCTGGCGGAATGCCTGCTGAATCAAAGAATCATTGGTGGATGCCGTGCCTTCCCATAGGGTGGGAACCTTCAAGAGGGTCTTGAAAATCTGCAAGGCTGTGTGATCCGTGCCCAGCTTTCCCTGCTCAATTTCAGATCTCATCAGACACCACCTCAGGTCAAAGTGACATTACAACAACACATTGTGAAGTTCAAACATATCAATTCAAAACATACATGAAGCCTAGTGGCACAAGTTTGCAAGCCAATGCTCGTTTGACTCCATCACCAAGCCGACAAGATCCCAATTCTCCAAGGCTGGATGGCAAATCCCTTGAGACAATGGTTTCTTCTGCCCTGAACCCTGAAGTGATGATTGAGTTGGCGGTGCCGATGATGTTGGCTGCTTCACAGCTTGAGCCACTCCTGATTGCTAGATGCACACATGACTGTCATATTGTCATCTGTCATATTGTCAAAACTTCACACTGACATAGTGTCATCTGTCCATGACTGTCTGAAGATTATCTGCAGCTGGGAAGCCATAAGGATGATGCGTCCCATCGAAACATGTGCGGCATGGAACTAGACACCATGCCCTCTGAACAGCTTTTCAAAGTGTGGTCCACTGACTCGCTTGCAAACTGAGATGCTGCTTCATCATCCTGAGATGTGCGAATAATTCACACCAAAACTCACACTGACTGACTGACTGACTTTAAGGCGCATGAAAGCCTACATGTCTCCAAGAATCTTCCCCACTCAAAGCCTTGAACATGCTGGCAATCTCTGCCTTCACGTCCTCAACCGCACTTGGCAAAGTCAAGCCTGCGATCTTCGTAGCCAAGAGCTCCCTGGTGGTCGTGCACTCCTGTGCAGGGAAGCACTTGAAAGTGAAATTGAAGTTGAAATAAACTTGAAACATGGTAGGGCAGCACTCCTGGTACAAGACTTTCACATGGTTGTGCAAGGAGACTTGCCACAATTCAGGGGCCACCACAAACTCATTCGTGATGGCCGACATGGCGATGGACAAATCAATTGTGAAATTTTCAGTGACAATGACACTGACAGGTGACCGTCTTGAGAGGTGGTGGCAATGGCAATTAGTGACATGACATGTCAGATCTTGACAAATGACAGTTGATACTTCATACCACTGAGGGCACCCACTGCAGGATTGCTCGTTCGACCTGAGTTCACAAGGCTGTTGCAACTAGTTGCAACCTGTCTATTTCTGGGAATCTGAAGTTAACCTGAAAAATAGACAGGTAACTCTGAGTTGCCGGTGGTCTGGAGGGTTACTTCAATTCATTTTCAGGCATGTTATCTCCAAAATAAATTGACTTGACCCCCAACCTGAGTTCACAAGGCTGTTGCAACTAGTTGCAACCTGTCTATTTCTGGGAATCTGAAGTTCACCTGAAAAATAGACAGGTAACTCTGAGTTGCCGGTGGTCTGGAGGGTTACATCAATTCATTTTCAGGCATGTTATCTCCAAAATAAATTGACTTGACCCCCAACCTGAGTTCACAAGGCTGTTGCAACCTGTCTATTTCTGGGAATCTGAAGTTAACCTGAAAAATAGACAGGCAACTCTGAGTTGCCGGTGGTCATGGAGGGTTACATCAATTCATTTTCAGGCATGTTATCTCAAAAATATATTGACTTGACCCCCCATGACACCAGGCAACTCTGAGTTGCCTGTCTAAATCTTTGGATGACAGCCCAACCCCAAAAATAGACAGGTTGCCTGGACCTTGCCCAAATATATACTACATGTCTGAGGCAACTCCCAGTTGCCGGGGATCTGGAAACCTTCACTTTGAAACAAGCTTCATTTCTGAGGCAACTCCCAGTTGCCGAGGATCTGGGACAGACACACACACACACTCCAAAACATGCCCATTTCTGAGGCAACTCCCAGTTGCCGAGGATCTGGGACACAAAACATGCCCATTTCTGAGGCAACTCCCAGTTACCGAGGATGGGGACACAAAACATGCCCATATCTTAGGCAACTCCCAGTTACCGAGGATCTGGGACACAAAACATGCCCATTTCTTAGGCAACTCCCAGTTACCGAGGATCTGGGATTTGGGAAAACCAAGGAGTAACCGAGGATCTGGGATTTGGGGTAACCGAGGATCTGGGATTTGAGGGGATCTGGGACACAAAACATGCCCATATCTTAGGCAACTCCCAGTTGCCGAGGATCTGGGACACAAAACATGCCCATAGTTACCGAGGATCTGGGATCTGGGAAAACCAAGGAGTAACCGAGGATCTGGGATTTGGGGTAACCGAGGATCTGGGATTTGAGGGGATCTGGGACACAAAACATGCCCATATCTTAGGCAACTCCCAGTTACCGAGGATCTGGGACACAAAACATGCCCATAGTTACCGAGGATCTGGGATTGGGAAAACCAAGGAGTAACCGAGGATCTGGGATTTGGGGTAACCGAGGATCTGGGATTTGAGGGGATCTGGGACACAAAACATGCCCATATCTTAGGCAACTCCCAGTTGCCGAGGATCTGGGACACAAAACATGCTCATAGTTACCGAGGATCTGGGATTTGGAGTAACCGAGGATCTGGGATTTGGGAAAACCGAGGAGTAACCGAGGATCTGGGACACAAAACATGCCCATAGTTCCCGAGGATCTGGGATTTGGGAAAACCGAGGAGTAACCGAGGATCTGGGATTTGGGAAAACCGAGGAGTAACCGAGGATCTGGGACACAAAACATGCCCATAGTTACCGAGGATCTGGGATTTAGGAAAACCGAGGAGTAACCGAGGATCTGGGATTTGGGAAAACCGAGGAGTAACCGAGGATCTGGGATTTGGGGTAACCGAGGATCTGGGATTTGGGGTAACCGAGGATCTGGGATTTGGGCTAACCGAGGATCTGGGTTTTGGGGCAACCGAGGACTTGGGATTTTGACACACACTTCAACTTCAAACATGCCCATTCCTGAGGCAACTCCCAGTTACCGAGGATCTGGGATTTGGGGCAACCAAGGATCTGGGATTTGGGGTAACCGAGGATCTGGGATTTGGGGTAACCGAGGATCTGGGATTTGGGGTAACCGAGGATCTGGGATTTGGGTCAACCGAGGATCTGGGATTTGGGCCAACCGAAGATCTGGGATTTGGGAGCAACCGTAGTTGTCAAAGATCTCTTGAAGAATTAATGTTCTGCAACACTTTGTCTCCAAGATCTCTAGTTTTTCAAATATTGGCATATATGTTGTTTGAGAACTAGTGCTGCAGAACATTACTTCCCAGTCAGTTACACGACAAGTGACTTAAACGACAAGTAACTTAAACTTTCAAAGTTGGACACCTGTCATGTCAAGAACTTTCTCAATAATCAGCAGCCAGGTTCAGGAACAAGCAGTACTGAACAAGCTAAGTGATTCCCTTAGAAGTCAGTGCCAGAAAATTGGGGTAATAGTTTAAAAGTGAAGCTGTTACTAACCCATCTTTCAATTGGTAGTAAAAGACAAAATCATAGGACTGGATGGTTTTTCAACACCCATCACTGAAGGTCTCGACACAGAGAAAAGTTGTGTATGTAAATATATGTATGTATACAATATCTAGATTCAATGACGTGGGGCTTCCCAAGGATGACTTGGGACTCATGCGTCTGGACATCTTGTATAATCATCCAACCCCTTCTGCAACGCGCTTTGTAAGAATCCCATTTCACTATCTATCTCTCTATCTATCTATCTATCTATCTATTTATCTATCTATCTATCTATCTATCTATCTCTCTATCTCTCTCTCATTATCTTTCTATTTATCTATCGTTCTACCTACCTAACTAATCTGTGGATCTGTCTTTCTATCTATCTATCTATCTATCTGTTTGGCTATCTATCTATCTATCTATCTATCTATCTGTTTGGCTATCTATCTATCTATCCATCTATCTATCTATCTAGCTTCTTTAAAATCTAAAAGTTACATCAAATTTGGGCATTTTCATTGCCAATCTATCTATCTACCTATCTGTCTATCTATCTACCTATCTGTCTCTCTATCAATGTAATACCTTTCTTTCTTTCTATTGATCTATCTTTCAATCTATTTATCTAATATCGTGCTTTCTTCCTTCCTTTCATTCTTCCTTCCTTTATTTTCTTCTTTCTTGCTGTCTATCTATCTATCGTTGTAAATTTCCTCTTGGTTTGGGTTTTGCAAAAAAAAAAAACTCAAGTCTGTGAGAACCGATTTCTTTCTTGTGTTTGGGCTTCCAACTTTGGCACTCCCAAGGCAATTTGGACAACTCTTTGCAGTTGAAACCTATATATTTTTGTATGACAGCAATAGGTCCGCAATGTTTCTATGGTTTGACTTCCGTTTGTATGGTTTGTCTTTCTCACTCCCAGGAATTACCCAGCAGTTTTTCGACTACCACCCAAGGTCCCCAGTGCAGCTGAGACCTTTATTTATCTACCAACTTGTTTTCTTGCTACCTGGTTTTCTACTTATCTATCTACCTATCTATCCATCTACCAATTTATCTACTATACTTCTATTCTTTCTACATGTTTGTCTATCTACTCATCTGTGTATCTACTTATCTGTTTACTTATCTGTCTATCTATCTGTCTATTCATCTGTCTACCTATTTGTCTTGCTACCTATTTATCTATCTATCCATGTACCTACCTACCTGACTAATCTATCTATCTATCTGTCTATCAATCTATCTATCTATCTACCTATCTATTTATCTATTTTCAATAGGTGTATTAAATGTCTATTTATATTATTTATATATATATATTTATATATATATATATATTTCTTTATTTACATATATATATATATATTAACATTTAATTATATATATATACACACTGTGCACATCATTGAATCTGAACTGATGGCATTTGCACAAGAAACTTTTTCAGTGTGCAAAACCATGCAACACCTGATACTGAATCTGAGTTTCGGGCAGTGAATTAGTGGAGGTTCGGTTGAAGGTAGCACATGACTCGGTAGCACATGAGGCTCATTGTCATGAGATCTCTGAATAAAAACAAAACAAAAACAAGAGAATCAAGCTCAAGTTCAAGTCAAGTCAACCCATTAGAAAGCAGACAGCTGATGTAAAGAGAAGATGTCGTGGAGACAACTGCATCACTTCGACAGTGGATCTGAGAGCAGGACATGCTCATCTGGAAAAAAATGCCTCCCACAGGAATCGCCAAAAAACGACATGACATCAACATGCAATCTACCAAAGACTGGCAAAGAGTGCAATCTACAGAAGCACAAAGTAGAGCAGCACACAACACCCACAATTTTTCTTCCTCAACGCCTACGCTTTGGGTGCTCTTGCCCTGTTGATGCCGTCCAATGTTGGGCAGTCAACAGCTTCATCTTCTCACGGCAATGGGCAATGATGGCAGCGTCGGCCGAACCCCACCTGACAGGAGACATTGGCAGTGACAGGAGACAGCAAACAGTTGACAGTAGACACCATTACTCTGACATTATGGCTTTGACAGCAGCTGCACCTCTTTTTATCCGGATCAGCTTCACCTGTCACATGTTCAAAACTTGTCATGCAACGCCACCTGTCACCTGTCACATGTTCAAAACTTGTCATGCAACACCACCTGTCACCTGTCACATGTTGAAAACTTGTCATGCAATGTCACCTGTTACACTCAACATCACCTGTCAAATTGCAGACGGGTGGCGTTGGAGGGCATTCAGGATTGCCAGCGCGAACTTGCGGCCATCATCGGAGAAAGTTGCCAGGCCCAGCAAAGCCTAAGAACTTGGGCTGAACATGAATGATAGGTCTTGTGGAAAGCACCTGTCACATTGTAAGAGTACACCCAAGAAACAAATAGACAAGCTTCAATAAGTTTTTCAATATGTTTTTCAAGTATGTTGTTCTTCCAAGGAGCCACGTACGATGCCTCTTCCACCGGCAGATTCTTCAGGGCAAAGTACACCGGCGCGCAAGCTGCTTGCAACTGTTTCTGCAGTTCATCTGCGCCAGGGGGCCAAAGAAACCAAACAAACAGATCTCCAGAAGAAACCAAACAAACCAAACAAACTTGCCTGGGATTGCAGGCTTGGCATCTGCCGGATTTGCAGCTGATGATCGATTTGCTGCATCTGCTGCTGCTGCTGCATCTGGTGCTGCTGCATCAAGTGCTCCTGCTGCTTCCTGGGCGGCCTCAGCTTCTGAGCAAATTTCAAACTACTTTGGTCGAAGATCATAGTAGCTATATCATTATCATGAAAACTATGCTGTAGCTTGGGTTGAAGATCGTAGTCTTTGCTCTAAAATCATCATCACCTACATCATCCAAGAAAGATTGGAGCAAGTAATGACAGAAGACAGTAATTGAATGGAACATGTGCTGGCCTTCAAAGAATAAAGAGTAATCGGAAGTTGGGGTGTCAAAGGCATTATATAGAAGCCACATATAGCGATCAGGGACACAAGCAATGAATGTGTAAAGTTCCTATTTCAGCCAAGTTGCCTTCAGGATCTTAATGCATTTCGGGCTCAAAGTACCCTCTTTCACTTCCCATGGCTCTGATGACAGCCTCAGTCAATGTGAAACCACATGTCTCAGTCAATGTCAACTGTCTCAACCCAACAATTGAAACATGTCAACATGTGAAACCTCATGTCAACTGTCTCAGTCATGTCTCAACCAAAAAAAGCCCTGCCAAGAAACGTGTGGTAAGATGGCAAGAAGACAAGCTCATCCAACATGAAGGCTGCCAGCAATGCCACCATAGCAGACCGATGCTTGCCAGCTGAACCTAAGTGTGAAAATGCATAAGGCTGACATGTGACAGGTGACATGTGAAGGAAATTACCTAAGGACATCTTATTGGATCAGTATCCCATACAATCCAGTCACATCATCATGTTTGATTTTGAAACCATTGTTTTACACAAACACATGCAGTTCCCATGCAGGCAAAGTGGCACGTCAGGAGGAAGACCACCCACGTCATCTTGTGGTGGTACTTCAGGAGCTTCGCGCACTCCACCACATAGAGCGCGCACGCAATGATCTCCTTCTGCTCCATCAGCATGTCTTGAACCTGCAGGAATAGTTTGAATAACAAAATGAACTTCATGGCACACAAAATGAACTTCATGCCACACATGTCAGATAAAAAAAAAAAAATCTGCACCTCACCATCCAAGATCTGCCCCCCTCGCTTCACAGACTTGGCTGGGTTGTTCCTCGCGAATCCACGGACCTTAGAGGAATCAGGGAACAGTCTGTGACAATGAATGCACATCAATGCACATCAAATGAACAATCTGTGACAATGAACATGTAAGGCAATGCCAAGTCACATCAAGTGACTGATGCACATAGCCCCTGAACTTGCTGTTCAAAACGTCGCCCATGATCTCTCGTCCCAGACCTCAATGAATCAGATGGAAGGTGACAAAAAGTATCAGTGCTGTAGTGAAAAGAAGTCAGTGGAAAACAGCAGCAGAAATACCAATCAGGCTATGACGTGTCTGTCGGCGCCACACGTACTCCTCTTCAGCACCCATTGCCAGAAAAACCATGTGCCTAGTCCCAGCCATGGCTGCAAAATGAGACAGGTGACAGATGACAGATGATAGGTGACAAGTGAGGGTTTCACATACTTTATTTTACTGCAGCCAAACATGTGACCATAAGTTTTCAGTTGATATTGTTGATATATTTTTTACTTCAAGGTTTGCAGTCAATTGATCTGTCTCAACTGTCTCAACTGTGAAAATAAGCATGGAAGCTTTCATCGATTGGCATTGCTTTATATAGTTGACTTATCTTGTACATCAACATGCCGTTTCATGATGTCATGGTTCTTCAGCTGCTGCTGACATGTAGATGGCACATGTGGTGATATGAATTGAAATGAGACAGTGAACGTGCTTGGAACTCAACATCCGCTTGCCCGCTCCCACTCGTGAGTGCCCTGCAGAACTGCAGAATTGAGTGATTTTTTTAGCCACATGGGATTTCGATGGCATTTTCAATGCCGGTCTTCAAGCTCAAGAAGACAAGACTAAGACTAGCCTTAGGCTGAAAAAGTCAAGGTCCAAACCTTCGATTAATTACTTGTCGAAGTCACCTGTCATGGGATTTCGAAGTCACCTGTCACCAACTTCAACGTTCAGAAGTCGCATTCCATCCATCCCAAGGCTCCGAAGTCATTGCCATGGGCTCCAAGTAGATCCGAAGTCCATGGGTTCGACGTCGGTCCGGCCACCTCTCGAAGTCCATCGGTTCGATGTCGATCCCATCGTAGTCACCTTTTCCTGATGCCAAGGCTCCCAAGTAGATCCATTGGTCGTAGTCCATGGGTCCGATGGGTCAGGATTCGAAGTCCATGGGTCCGATGTCGATCCGGTCGTAGTCACCTCTTCCTGATACCTTCGAGACCAAGGCCTAGAAGTCAGGGCCAACTTGTTGACTGTGGACAGGTGACAGGTGAGCAAATCCTCAATCCCTTGGATCCCTGGAGCCAGTCGTGAACTCCTCAATCTATCCACGAATGCTTCACGGATCTTCAGCAACTCTTCCAAACTCTCGAGTGTTTTCAAGCCCGTTGGGAGCTGCAAGAACCATCCTGTATGGATCAACTTGCAAATCGTCTGTGTCAATGACTCCACAAAGGTCTTTGACTCGAGCCAACACTGAGATGTTGTGGCACGCCACAGCCAAACTTCGAGAACCCGATGCCTCACATCGTGAGACAGGTAGCGAAGCTGTGGGCACACAAGGGCCATAGCAAATGCGGGTGAGGCCGTCCCCCAGTTCTGAGGGTATCCCAACTCATGGAAGTCCAAATGCCTATCGTTCCTTTGTTTCTTGAAATACACCTCAGGATCTTCCGCGTAGTAGGTGCTGATGATGTTGCCAGCCGTTTTCAGATAGGGGCTGAGGAGTTGCCACCACAAGTGGTTGACTAACGTCAAAGCTGGTGCCTCATCGGTTGGCTCTGGGTTCCCAACCTCCAAGCATTCGGCCCATCCACCCACCATTGCAACAAACAAAGCTTGGGTTGCAACCACGCAAGTCAAAAACAACAGCGGGCTTTGAAACAAAATTGCTGCACAAACAAAAAACATATCGTTGTGTATGTGGTGGCATTGCTGCAATCATTGCAATTCAATTCCACTTGAAACACAATTCACCATTCGAAACCACATGAAATTCTCACAGAAAGTGCCTGGCATCAAAGGCAGGTAAAGGCGAAGGATCCAGCCTAAGCAGATTTGCCGGGCAGACCCTGACACAATGAAAATGACATCACATCATCATCATCATCATCATCACCGCCATCAACCGTGGCACCCATTGCATTTGGCCAAGATAAACTGGCACGACATGCAAAAAAACATTGACACCGCAAGCAATGAGGTGCTGGCAAAAGTTCCCAGGCTCAACCTTGGCAGCCAAGTGGTTTTGGGCAACAAGAAACTGACAGGTGACAGAAGACAGGTGACAGAAGACATGGTTCACTTGTCATTCAAAAAATCAACATAAGCAATGCAAGCGAATAGAACTAAGACGCTGGCAAAGTTTACGTGGCTCAACCTTGGCTTTTCGGTCAACATGAAGTTCAAAGAAGACTTCAAAATTTGTCAAACTACTTGCATTGATTGTCAACATGCTGATTCAAATTACTTGCATTGTGCAAATCAAACCTTTTCTGCTCCGTCTAAAGGGAAAATTGTACTACGGGAGGCCTCTCACGGGGACTCACGGGGCTTGAAGCCACACCAGCCACTGTTGGGCTTTTTCCTCCTGACACACAGGGGCCCAAGAAAATTCACATAATGCTGATGCATGCCAATGAC
>CAMXCT020002291.1:627500-648536 GCA_947184155.2 Cladocopium goreaui | reverse complement strand
CGCTTACCTTACCCTCTGGTAAACTAACATAGCTATTGAAGCCATGGCCATAGAAATAGTGGATTGACCCATCAAACATGGTGATTTTCCAGTTTGTTATGTGGCTGTTTACCGGAGGGTATCGACCTCCCATGGCCCCCAGAACGCGACATCCCATGGGTCTGTCTCCGGCGCTGCGAGATCCAGGCGCCGTTCCAGCAGGCGGGCTACTCGGCCGGAGCGCCTTTGTTTTTGGGCGCGGATCCAGCGTACATCGTCAGCTGCGCCTTGGATGGTGGAGGAAAAACATGGAAAAACCATGACCCATATGCTCCATGGTGCTGGTATATCTGCTAACATGACTGGGGTATATTGATGGGATCCATGGAGCACCATATATAGCAGCACCATGGATCCTGTGGGTGATGAATTGGTGATTTAGATGGTGATTTTTCTAAATATGAGACTTGTTCTCACTTGATGATTTACATGGTGATAAATCATTGATCATCACATCTTTATGATACTTTGAGATGTGATTTATAAATTATAATGTTAGCAAAGTTGGGTTATAGGTTATAACTATATTTATAACTCATGTTGCTAGGGTTTAGGATGATTATAATCATAGTTAGATTGGGTTTAGAAGCAGACTTACAATTACTAAGATACAATCGCCAATTAAACGCTAGTTATGAGAGATATAGACCAGCTTAGCTATCGAAAGGTGTCCCCACCGTGGTGTGTTGGCGATGGGTCAAAGTGGAAGACGCCTTATTTTGGGGTGCCCAAGGGTTTTTTTTCATACCCAAATCTGGGAGTATCTGCTAAAATGCAAAAACACGTGCTATATCCGATATCCGAATCTGCAGTATTGTGCTGTATAATCCTACATATATATATATATATATACATGTGTACATAGAAACATAAAAAAAACTGAATCTGGGAGTATTGCTAATTTGAATGGGACATTGCATGGAAATCTCTGGTTGAAGCTTGAGGAAGCTTGAGGGTACACCAAAGGTAATCTTCCCAACAATGTTGGGGCTTAATAAAAACCTGAATGATAAGCCCATTTTTGGGGGGTTGATGATGGTTATATGTAAACTGGTGGGTGGTTTCAAACAGGAATTTTATTTTCTATACTAGGTGGGATGTCATCCTTCCCATTGACTTTCATATTTTTCAAGATAGTTATTGCACCACCAACCAGAAAACTTCAATTCAAGGGGGCACCTGTGGGTGAACTTCGGTCCCAGTTTCTGAGGCACGAGCGCTATTCGCTGCCCCGAACTTCCCATTGGCAGCTGTCCAGCGGGGAATTGGGGCATTGGATGTGTCACTGGGAAACAGTGAAAGGCGAAGGTGTAACCTTCAGGGCTGAAAAACCATGGGGTATAATCCATGAGAATCACCTCCATAAGTTAAGATGGGAAGGGGCCCTACAACTCTGGTTTTTTTCGCCACTTAGCAAAGTGGAACTGCACCCCAAGTATAGTGGAAAACAAGAGTTGGGATGGATCAAAACCTATTTGAATATTTGGGGGCGATAAACATCCATTTACGAACTATTTTAGTGCTTGCTAGGGTACCATGTAGGAATTGCTAGAAGCCCAGCTCATTGAACCGGAAGAGACGGAGATTTCATCGACAGAAATGGTGAATTTGCGAAGAACCAGAGAGATTTGAAGCAGACATAGGAATTTCATTAATATAATATGTTACAATATAATGTATAATATTTATAATATAATATAATATAATTCAACTATACAATAACTATATATATATATTATGAAGTCTATTGTACATCAAAATGTATATGGAATATTCAGTCTGTTTAAGATAGTAATATATATATATATGTACATACATGTGATTAAGCCAAGGGGGTTCTCCAGCAAACAGAGAGGGGTAATTTTTCGCAGGGGATTGGACTTGGAGATTTCTGAGTTCTTGGGCGACAAGTTGATTGCAAAACCTGCCGATTTCACGAAGCATGAGAAAGACCAACCATAACTTGGATTTGCTGAAGATGAATATTTATTTTCCCAGTGGAGAATCCACCATTCGGGGAAGCTATAGCGAATATGTTCTATTGTGTCAACGAGCCCGTTGAAGCAAATCCAAGATCATTACTTCGAAATGCACACCCAGGATGAATAGAATAAACCTTGAATTCAGAATAATGTCAACCCATTTGAGTATTGGATTATAACTATTGGAGGAGTACCCCCCTAATTTCCATAAACCATGGTTTATTAATCCGGGGTTGACATTAATTCACTACTGGGGGGAGGGCATTTTTTTGTGGCTTCCGCTCGCAAAAGTTTTCCGTTCAACAAGTCTGACTGACCATGGAGATATGGGCGCCGATTAAAGGTGGTGGCCCGTTCCCGTTCGAAAACGATCTCTGGGAGACTTGAATTCTGGGTGACTTTGCCCAAATACATATCGTAAGTTGAGATATGCAGATGCATGATGTATTTCTTTATATATACACTTTATATATATATATTGATATATTATATATTGTTATAGATTATTTTATAATATATATATATACATATATATATATAATGTAGGTTACAGATTAGTGTGGGGAGGCCCCCCCCCAAACAAATTTTGGATACAGAATAGTGTAAAAAAAACCAAAGTACCGGGTACGCAATACGGTGAAATCAAAAAAAAACGATAGATTCAAATTGATTTCAATTTACTTTCAATTGATTTCAAGTTACTTTCAACTGATTTCAATTTACTTTCAATTGATCTCAAGTTACTTTCAATTGAATTCAAGTTACTTTCAATTGTTTTCAATTTACTTTCAATTGATTTCAATTTATTTTGAATTGATTTCAATTTACTTTCAATTTACCTTCAATTTACTTTCAATTGATTTGAAGTTACTTTCAATTGATTTTAATTTACTTTGAATTGATTTCAATTTACTTTCAATTTGATTTCAATTTACTTTCAATTGATTTCAATTTGAATTGATTTCAATTTACTTTCAATTGATTTGAATTAGATTTAAATTGATTTCAATTTACTTTCAATTGATTTGAATTTACTTTTAATTGATTTGAAGTTACTTTCAATTGATTTGAAGTTACTTTGAATTGATTTCAATTTACTTTCAATTGATCTCAAGTTACTCTCAATTGAATTCAAGTTACTTTCAATTGTTTTCAATTTACTTTCAATTGATTTCAATTCATTTTGAATTGATTTCAATTTACTTTCAATTGATTTGAAGTTACTTTCAATTGATTTCAATTTACTTTCAATTGATTTGAAGTTACTTTCAATTGATTTGAAGTTACTTTGAATTGATTTCAATTTACTTTCAATTGATTTCAATTTATTTTGAATTGATTTGAAGTTACTTTGAATTTATTTCAATTTACTTTCAATTTGCTTTCAATTTACTTTGAATTTACTTTCAATTGATTTCATTTTACTGCCAATTTACTTTCAATCGACATCCCATAGAAATCCAATAGTAGTCCCAAAGAAATATCATAGAAATACCATGGAAATCCCATAGGAATCTCACAGAAATACCATAGAAAGATCATAGAAATAACATGGAATAGCATAGGAACCACAAAAGAAATCCCATGAGAATTCCAATAATAATCCCATAGAAATATCATAGAAACATCATGGAAATACCTTGGAAATCCCACAGGAATCCAATAGAAATTCCATAGGAATCCAATAGAAATACCATAGAAATCCCATAGGAATCCAATGGAAATCCCATAAGAATACCATAGAACTCCCATAGCACCCCTTCAGAAATCTCATAGAAATCCTCCAGAAATATCATAGAAACATCATGGAAACCCCATAGGAATTCCATAGAAATCCAATAGTAATACCATAGAAATACCACAAAAGAAAAAAAACTTTAGCAAAGGAAAAGGTAAAGGGAATGCTTGAAAAAAACATCACACCAGGAAGCATCTGGACACAATAGTGTACCCTCGAAACAAACCACACTATTGTGTATCAGGGTTGCTCATGGACTACCCCCTTGAAAAATTGTTTGATTGATGTTTTTTAATTGGGTTTTAATAAGGCATCATATATTTTGGGAAACTGGGCATTTCTGAGAATATCAAATGAAAGAAACTAAGAAAGTAATTAATTAATTAAAAGGAAAAACTTTAGCAAAGGAAAAGGTAAAGGAAATGATTGAAAAAATCAAAAAATCATGACCTCAGGAAGCATCTGGACACAATAGTGTACCCTCGAAACAAACCACACTATTGTGTATCAGGGTTGCTCATGGACTACCCCCTTGAAAAATTGTTTGATTGATGTTTTTTAATTGGGTTTTAATAAGGCATCATATATTTTGGGAAACTGGGCATTTCTGAGAATTTCAAATGAAAGAAACTAAGAAAGTAATTAATTAATTAAAAGGAAAAAACTTTAGCAAAGGAAAAGGTAAAGGAAATGATTGAAACAAAAAAAAATCATGACCTCAGGAAAGCAGCTGGACACAATAGTGTACCCTCGAAACAAACCACACTATTGTGTATCAGGGTTGCTCATGGACTACCCCCTTGAAAAATTGTTTGAGTGATGTTTTTTAATTGGGTTTTAATAAGGCATCATATATTTTGGAAAACTGGGCATTTCTGAGAATTTCAAATGAAAGAAACTAAGAAAGTAATTAATTAATTAAAAGGAAAAACTTTAGCAAAAGAAAAGGTAAAGGATATGATTGAAACAAAAAAAATCCTGACCTCAGGAAGCAGCTGGACACAATAGTGTACCCTCCAAACAAACCACACTATTGTGTACCTGGATGTAATTTTCTGTGGAAGGCATCTGGAAAATTTCAATGATGGAAAATAAAAAGTAAAAGGAAAAAGCTTTAAAAAAATGAAAAAAATGAAAAATGTTTGAACAACAAAAAAAGACCAAGACACAATTGTGTATCCTGACACAATGACACAATTGTGTATCCTGACACAATTTTAAAAAACAATAAAAAAATAAAAATAAAAATAAATTAAACATAAAAATAAAAAATAATTAAGTTAAAAATTATTATAATCAAAAATTATTATAATTAAAAATTTAAATCAAAAATAATTTAAAATAAAATAAAAAATAATTAAAAATAAAAATGAAAAACAATTAAAAACTAAAAAATGAAAAATGAAAAAAATAACTTACACCAAAATCCTGTGGACACAAAACTGTACCCCTCGATCATTTCCAAAGTTACAAAATAATTTTGGAGTCTGTGGACACAATTCTGTATCCCCACACTAATCTGTATCCCACATTATTTATATATATATATTATACATGTTTGTATATATTACGTATATGTTTAAATGTGTATGTATTGCATAGGAATGTAAATATATATATATATATCATAATGCATATGCAGAGACTTTATGTATGTATATATATATATATGTATATGATATGCATATATATATATATATATATACACGTACATGTTTATATTCCAGCTGATCACCAAAGTACTGGGGTAAAATTCATCCATTCCAAGGTGAATTGCGTGGCCAACCATTACGACGATGATGGCATTTGCAGATCCTGTTCCGATGCATGGTAAAACATGTTCAGAACGGGCTGGTTGCGGTACCAAGGGATTTGTTTCAGGGACAAAAAAGTACAGGAAAACTCATATTCCCCACCTGCCAGGTGAGGGTTGTTAGATTTTATCAGAGTTGTTCTCCTCCTCCTCCTCGGCTAGCTGTCCTCCTCCTCGTCCTCGTCCTCCTCCTCCTCCTCCTCCTCTAGTTTCTCCTCGACCATGTCTGCATCAACTTCCACCTCCACTTCCGCCTTGCCAACTCTTCGCCAAGCTCTTTTCCAACTCTCTTCGCCAAGCTCTTTGCCAACTTCCCAGCTCAGTGTGCACCGCTGGACCTCAACCTGGGAGCTGCCCAGCTCAGTGTGCACCGCTGGACCTCAACCTGGGAGCTGCCCAGCTCAGTGTGCACCGCTGGACCTCAACCGGGGACCTGCCCAGCTCAGTGTGCACCGCTGGACCTCAACCGGGGACCTGCCCAGCTCAGTGTGCACCGCTGGACCTCAACCGGGGACCTGCCCAGCTGAGTGTGATCGTTGGACCTCAACCTGGGACCTGCCCAGCTCAGTGTGCACCGCTGGACCTCAACGGCCAGATAGAATGCCAGAAGATCTGCCAGATAGAATGTCGGATAGAATGCCAGAAGATATGCCAGAAGATCTGCCAGATAGAATGTCAGATAGAATGCCAGAAGATATGCCAGATAGAATGCCAGAAGGTATGCCAGATAGAATGCCAGAAGATATGTCAGATAGAATGCCAGAAGATATGCCAGATAAAGTGCCAGAATGTTTGCCAGATAGAAGGCCAGAAGATTTGCCAGATAACATGCCAGAAGATATGCCAGATAGAATGTCAGAAGATATGCCAGAACACATGCCAGAAGATATGCCAGGTAGAATGCCAGAAGATATGCCAGATAGAATGCCAGAAGGTATGCCAGATAAAGTGCCAGAATGTTTGCCAGATAGAATGCCAGAAGATTTGCCAAATAATATGCCAGAAGATATGCCAGATAGAATGCCAGAAGATTTGCCAGAAGATATGCCAGATAAAGTGCCAGAATGTTTGCCAGATAGAATGCCAGAAGGTATTCCAGATAGAATGCCAGATAAAATGTCAGATAGAATGCCAGAAGATTTGCCAGTAACAAAATGTATAAATGTCATGGTGTGGATCACACGAAGTAACGTATTTTTTTCGTTATGGGAACATCTATGGTTTCCTGTAGATGTTCCCGTAAACCAATCCATTGATGGTAGTTGATGGTAACAAAAACATGTTTTATACTCTGTCGCTGAAATTTGTGGACTCACCAGTTCTTACCTTCTGGTAAAGTAACACAGGTTTGGAAAATCACCATGTTTAATGGGTAAATCCACTATAAATGGCCATTTTCAATAGCTATGTCTAATTACCAGAGGGCATACATTAGGGTATATATAAATACTGTGGATAAATCCACTGTAATTAGTTTAAAGCTTACTGAGTTTACAAAAAAAAATCTGCAATGGATAAGACATGACCCCAGTCCGAAAAAATAAAGCTAGGCAACGGGGGCAAATCTCTAGTATACAGCCGTAGAGATGACGGATGGTGCACTGGTCAGAAGTTGATTAATCAACCTTGCTTCGGGGTCAACTGGTCAACTTGACTCAATCTTAGTGTGGAGCTTAGCCTTCTTTCCCCAATTTCGTAGTGAAATTGAAGATTAGCGCCACAAAACGTCCATGGTTGAGGCTTATACAGACCGGTGATCTACAGCGATGTGTCCCAAAATCTTCCAGATCCAACACACCTGTCTGTTTGGAACTGGATGGGTAGGACTGCGTTTTCAGTTAGATGACAGTAAATGTAATTTTCCACCAGATGATGATTCAGGTATGGATGAACTGATGAACACCTATTATAGTATATATTTCGGGAATGAAGACCCAGAACATCCTCGGAACCTCAACACTACCAACTGTATCTTCATCTATTTGACTTTTCTGTAGGAGTCATCGATTTTTCTCTAGAAAAATCGCATCTATTGAATCTAGGAGTCGGCCTTCTCGGTGTGGCCATTGATTGCGGCCATTCTGTTGGGCATCATCGCACTGGGCGTGCTCTACAAATTTGCCGTCACCGTGGATCGCTCCAGACGCCTGGCCGATCGCTACCGGAGGGCCTTCTCGGATGACGGAGGATCCCGGTGATGGGTTTTGTTTCGGCGCGTTTTGATGTTGGCGAACCCGAGAATAGGCAACAAAAACATAGACAACATATAGGATCTATCATGATCTATCCTGTTTTCTATTTTTTTGAATTGACTTGAAATTATAAACATGTATAAGCCAACTTTGAAATGTGGGGACTTCCTGGATGATTGGCTGATGGCTTGGTTCCTTTTTGAGACCATTCATCGACCTGCGGCCACCAAGCTCCATCCATGTTTGCAAAAAGGATGATCCCAGGTTTGATCTATATATCCCATATGCAACCCATGGTGCTGGTATTTAAAAACCTACAAAACTAGGTGATTTTGTTCGGGTAAATGTTATAGTAAATATTCCAGCACCATGGAGCATCTGGGTATGGAAATTGCACTGACCTGAGAATGGTGGGTGGTACTGGAGGCTGTCGACTTTTTTGTTGAAATCCTAGGCGAGAGAATTGAACTTCACAGTTTGTGAGCTGTTCGCTTGGTGGGAGCTATTGTATTGTTGAACCGAGCAGGAAACCATAAATGTAATAGATTCAAATGTTGAGGAGCACTGACAAGCTGCCTGCTTTTCGGATGCCCCGGTGGGAGGTTCCTGTGGGTCAACATTTCTCAAACGGGGGCTGCTACAATTAGACATTCTTAGTAGCAAAACATTTAGCAATGGACATGCAATCCCCCCGAAATTGGGATACTGCCCCATGCCGCTGCTGGCTGATTCTTGGTTGGGTATGATGATCGTAGCCGTAGCCAATTATGAAAGTTGATCTATTCATTCATGATAGGTGGGGTAGCTGTACTCAGCACATTAAAATTGCCTTCAACAAAAAGACGGAACAACACTGGATTCAGAAAAGAACTAATCAATTCATGAATTATATATAATATTTTATGATTATATAATGTTAACATGGTATTAGTAACCCCCCCAAACATTAAGAGCATCACAATAAAATTTAGGCCAAACATTCACCTAGGGTTCCTGGAACATTTTCAGACCTATGTGGCGCCGAACAAATTGCCTAATTGAAAACGAATACATAAAGGGAACTTTCTTTCCACTTTAGTTCTTTCCACTTTAGTATTCCCAAATGAATTGCCTAATTGAAAACGAATACATAAAGGGAAAAAACAACGGAAAAAAACGGGAAAAAAAAACGGAAAAAACAAAACGGAAAAACAAACCGGAAAAAAACGGAAAAAAAGACAGAAAAAATAAACGGAAAAACATCAGTTGGGGTACTTTATTACGGGGGGGGTTTATTATTTTGTCCCGGGACTTAGCGTACTTTATTGCGGGTGGGTTTACTAACGCCATGTGAACATTACAGTAAAACATAGCAAAACTAAATGTAGTGCTTATAAAATCCATTGAACAACCACGGCCCCAAAATTCAACATCTCCATCAGCACCATGGCAGGCCTTCCAGACCTTCCAGCTCTCAGGTCGTGACTCGGTGGCGACCATCATCTTGGGCGCCATCTTCGTGCTGCTCATCCAGCTTGGGGTACCAAACTTCAGCACCGTGCGCGTGGAATGGGTGGAACCTCTGAAGACCCTGCGTCACTTGCGGCCGCGTTCGGTGACGGGAGTTGAAAAAGCAGGAGGGTAGAAAGGATGTTTAGGGGATATACATCGAACTAGTCCATTCTTTTGTTTGTTTTTTTTTGCAACTAGCGTTGATGCTAGATAGATACATCGAACTAATTAGTTCGTGGAGTACACATAGCTGGGGGCCATCACTCTCTATCATGTTGAGTGAAATTCATCGTCTAGGGAATTTAGAATATGTAGCGCGGATTCAGCTAATGTGAGAGGGAACAATCACCTGTATGGCAAGAATATCAAGGACGCAAGCATTTAGGCATATATCGTTATAGCAATGCTATAGCCCAACACAATTAGGGTTTCCAGGTCACGATATATCATGATGCAAAAAACATTGGGATATCTTCGAAGGGCCAGCCCTTAGCTTGATTTATAGGTTGATTTATAGCTATAGCATCCTGGAAAGCCAAACACGCATCTTTGTTTATCATCATGGAAAAAGTGGGATTATGGCTTTCCAGGATGCTATAGCTAGGATTCATGGTGAATATCATTGACTATCAAAAGGTCGGGTAGAATACGCTACGGGTAAATCAACGAACTCAACGGGCCATAGCTTCCAGGAGTATTATTTGGTAGATGGTTGGTAGTTAGATTGATTTGGATTCCACATTCGAATATATAGATGTTTCATGTCAATTTTGTGTGGTTATCCCAAGTTCAACTCACTGATTCAACTCACCGATTCCTACGTAGGGTGACGAGTTTGTTCAATCGTCCCAATTGAGGCTCCGTTTTCTCCTTTATGACCTTCAATGTGGAGGTTGTGAGGCTGCCATGGTTAGCTGGTTTGGGTTATGTTGGGTTATAACTTATAACGGTTATAAGATGTTATAACATGTACCAGGTATACCATGAGCCAATATCATATATGATCATATATGACAAACGCGTATACTAGGGTTTATATATATTTACGGTAGGAACTACTAGCTCGTCGAAATCTGGAAACCGGCGGCACCTTTCTAGGGGCACCAACTGGCGATTGAGATGGAAGCCGCTTAACAGGTGAGATGAAGACAATTGACTTAAAACCAGAAGAATTTCGGACTTGAAGCCACTTTTTGAGGTCGACCATGGTAGATGGTGGCTGAAGGCATTAAGATTTTTTCTGTCACAACATCTCCAGAGATGGACAAGGACTGGATGCTTTAATTTTTCATGGTTCTGAACCCATCAGTTAGGTGCAAAAAATGACATCCATTCCAGCTTTGGTGACCAGGATACCAGGTTAAAATGACCTATACCGGGGATGTCGGTTGACCTTGGTCGATGTGCGAAGTCACGGCTTCACGGCTTCCCCCGGGAAGCCCAGTCGTGTGGTTCCCTGTGTGGTTTAGGGGTCCCCACCGAACATGGATCCACATTTTCCTTGGGTTAAAAAACCTCAAACCACCATTTTGGTGCCTTTGGTGATCTTTTAATTTTGACCCCATGTGGTGCTTGTTCTTTGAGTGGTTCAATGATTGATATTAATTCCCGTATTGTTTGTTTGTATAAATTAGTATATAGAAATATAGTTTTCCTGGAGTCCTGGAGTAGAATATCAGGCGGACTCTGTATATGGAGGTTTCTTAGAATAGGGATACCCCAAATCATCCAAAATTAGATCAGTTTACTATTGAAACCCATGGTTTTGAGGTACCCCCATGTTCGGAAACCTCCACCTCCATATATATATTATTATATATTACTGTGTATATATATATATACATATGTATATTTATATATATATATACATTCTACAATATATGATATGTATATTTATACATGGGTTGTGGCTCTGCGTAGTGAAGGCCTGGCTGCTGGATGAGTGGTCGCAGCCCCTTGATGAGCTATTTGGGTTCCCTGGCCTGTTATCCCTGTGCTGCGCTGCTGATTCTATGCCTGCTGGCGATTGCCAAGTACTTCCAGGCTGGTGTGACCACCTGAGACAGAAAAAGTGCAGGTATGGCCCTTTTTATACCAGTTATAACATGCAGTTATAACCGGTTATAAATGGTGATGTTTATCGGATTATCATGAACCATAAATGGGCCGACTTACTGACTTTTAATTGCCTATATTTTAATTAACTAATATATATATATATATACATACTATAACTCTTAATACGGGCCATAGCTAACTGTAGGAAGCGGTTGTGGAAACGCCCGATAGCCAGAGAGAGTCCAGTGAAATCGGGCCCCAGGGCGTGAGCTATGTTTGTTGGTGGGGCCCCATCTAAATATAGTTATTTGATGTCATTTGAGCAGAGTTGTTTTTTTACAAGTTGGTACCAATATAAAATTATAGGACCGGATAACCCCACATGTTAACAACTTCTCCAGAATTAGACTGAGCATAGAAAAGCAACAAGGGAAGAGGAAGTATGAGAGTGATGGGGTGATGGTGGATGAGTTTGTGTGCATGTATGTATGTGCATGTACAGGTGTGTCACTTTGGTAGTGTGTTAACGATATGTGTACCGGGTGTAAGAGGCAGTTTGTAATATGTGTGATGTACATGCGGATGTTATACGTATGTGTATGTGTGTGTGAGGTGATATTATTTGCGTGCGATGTGAGGTTAGGTGGCAGTAATGTAAATGTATGCAAACATAGATATACTGATCTTGTTGCATGTGACGTGAAGTTATGATGCGTCAAGTGATCTTTTGGTATGTGATGTTGTGATGATGTAGATGTGCTGTGTTCATGTTGTGCGTGCCCGTGTACATATATATGTGTGTGTGTGTACGTGAGTGCGTGGTTGTGCGTGTGTATGGTCATATGGTGATATGGTGATATGTTTGCGGCAAATATACAAGAATCCGGTAATGTATGTTTCAGTTCATATGTGTATACAATCCTCCCGTCGCTTTGCAGACTTATCGGTTGTCCAAGTGCCATAGGTCAGCATCATGACCTGAGCAGACACAATGAATAGACAAGCCATGATAAGCTCACAATCAAATCAATCTGAATGAGCTGAGTTGATACATCGCCGTGCCCTGCTTCTGAACAGCCATATGTTTTTTCTGGTCAGCGAAGTTAACAAGCCGTGTTAAATTTGCACAAAGCTGAAGACAATTCAGCAGTCAAACGCGAGAAATCTCTATGCCTCATTGCCCAAAGCACGCGGAGCTAGGAAAACCAGCAGGACGCTTCAAGACCAGTCTCCGACTGACTGCTGCGGAGCAAACATAAGCTCACATCTCTTCGTCGCATTGGGTGGCTGCGACTTCGGATGATTGCGCAAGCATGCGGAGCTAGGAAAATCAGCAGGACACTTCAAGACCAGTCTCCGACTGACTGCTGCGGAGCAAACATAAGCTCACATCGCTTCGTCGCATTGGGTGGCTGCGACTTCGGATGATTTCGGTAAAGTGTTCAGCCAAGCTTTGGAGCTACGCGCCTCTTCCGGCATGTTGTCTGTGACGACATGCAGCCTCTTGACAGGCGTCCATTTGGAAGGTAAGGGGTTCATCTACTGCCAGCTCTGCCATGGCGAGTTGGTCAAAGTAGTTCATGACGGTGTCCTTGGCGGCTGCATCCACGGGGATCTGCCAGAGCACACTCCAATATCCGATC
Organism: Cladocopium goreaui; assembly: GCA_947184155.2. Classification (NCBI taxonomy): domain Eukaryota; class Dinophyceae; order Suessiales; family Symbiodiniaceae; genus Cladocopium; species Cladocopium goreaui. Next base: position 635,580 of record CAMXCT020002291.1, on the reverse strand, counting down.
TGCTCCGTCTGGGCCAAGACCACTTGATGGATTTCTCCGGTGCGGCCCTGGAGCATCCAGTTGACAACCGAGGCCTGGCCAGCCATGCGAAGTTTCACTTGGAAAGGAGATGTGTCTGCTTTCGACAAAAGGCAATCAAAGGGATCTCTTCACCCGCATGGCCGAGGTGGCTGTATTGTCTTGCTGCACTGCCTCTTCATCTGCCAACTTCACGTTGTTGAAGCACACCAAGGCACGCAAAAAGTTTGCATCTATCTATCTATCTATCGATCGATCGATCTATCTATCTAATCTAATCTAATCTAATCTAATCTAATCTAATCTAATCTAATCTAATCTAATCTATCTAATCTAATCTATCTATCTAATCTAATCGCTAATCTAATCTAATCTCTTCTAATCTAATCTAATCTATCTAAAATCTAATCTAATCTAATCTATCTATCTATCTAATTCTAATCTCTATCTAATCTATCTAATCTATCTAATCTAATCTATCTATCTATCTAATCTATCTATCTAATCTAATCTAATCTAATCTAATCTAATCTAATCTAATCTAATCTAATCTAATCTATCTATCTATCTATCTATCTATCTATCTATATCTCTCTCTCTCTCTATCTATCTATTTGTCTATCTGTATATCTGTCTATCTGTCTTTCTGTCCATCTATCCACCTACCCATCTATCTATCTATCTATCTATGAATCTATCTATCTATCTATTTATCTATCTATCTATCTATCTACCTATCTATCTATCTACCTATCTATCTATCTATCTATCTATCTATGAATCTATCAATCTATGAATGTAACTATCTATGAATGTAACTATCTATGAATCTATCTATGAATCTATCTATGAATCTATCTATGAATCTATCTATGAATCTATCTATGAATCTATCTATGAATCTATCTATGAATCTTTCTATGAATCTATCTATGAATCTATCTGAATCTATCTGAATCTATCTGAATCTATCTGAATCTATCTGAATCTATCTCTATCTATCTACCTATCTATCTATCTATCGATCTGTCTATCTATCTAGCTATCTAGCTCTAGCTATCTAGCTATCTAGTTATCTATCTATCTATCTACCTATCTATCTATCTATCTGTCTATCTTTCCGTCTATCTATCGATCTATCGATCTATCTATATATCAATCAATCTATCAATCAATCAATCTATCTATTTATCTATCTATCTAGCTAGCTATCTATCTATCTATCTACCTATCTATATATATCTATCTATCTATCGATCTATCGATCTATCTGTCTATCTATCTATCTTTCTATCTATCTATCTATCTCTCTCTCTCTCTCTATCTATTCGTCTATCTGTCTATCTGTCTATCTGTCTATCTGTCTTTCTGTCCATCTATCCACCTACCCATCTATCTATCTATCGATCGATCGGTCTATCTATTCATCTTTCTATCTAACTAATCATCTATCTAGCTGTCTATCCATCTCTCGATCTATGTACCTATCTATCTATCTGTCAATCTATCTTTCTATCCTTTATCTGTCTAGCACCAAGTCCCGCGCCTGCCACGCAAAAGCCACCAAGCCACCGGCAGAGCGTGGAGACCAAGGGACACCGGAGGGACACCGGAGGGACACCGGAGGGACACCGGAGGGACGCCAGGGCGTACATCCGACCCCTTTGCAGTGCACCAAGTCCCGCGCCTGCCATGCAAAAGCCACCGGCAGAGCGGCGGAGACCAAGGGTGATATGTGTGTGAGTGCGTGGTGTGTGTGATTGGGATGTATGAGTGTGTGTGTGTGAGTGTGAGGTGTGTGTGGGATGTGTGTGTGAGTGATGTGTGTGTGCGAGTGAGTGTGTGTGTGTGTGATGTATGTGTGAGTGAGATGTGTGTGAGTGTGTGGTGTATGTGTGATTGGGATGTGTGTGTGTGTGAGTGATGCGGAGGGACGCCAGGACACCGGAGGGACGCCAGGGCGTACATCCGACCCCTTTGCAGTGCACCAAGTCCCGCGCCTGCCACGCAAAAGCCACCGGCAGAGCGGCGGAGACCAAGGGTGATATGTGTGTGAGTGTGTAGTGTGCGTGTGTGTGTGTGTGATTGGGATGTATGTGTGTGTGAGTGAGTGTGAGGTGTGTGTGGGATGTGTGTGTGTGAGTGATGTGTGTGCGAGTGAGTGTGTGTGTGTGATGTATGTGTGAGTGTGTGTGATTGGGATGTGTGTGTGTGTGAGTGATGCGGAGGACGCCAGGGCGTACATCCGACCCCTTTGCAGTGCACCAAGTCCCACACCTGCCACGCAAAAGCCACCGGCAGAGTGACGCTGGACGAGTAAGGTGTGTTTGAGTGGGAGGACAGGCGGGAGGAAGGAGGAGCGGATACAGCACTAAAAACAAAAACACCACACGTCAATGTGGGGAATGATAGCACCCTACATCAGAAAAAAACACAACTCATTTGCGTATTGAAAAGAACACCAACTTGTTATGAAATAGTTATTTGCGCCAACTTCGAAAACGAACCGGGGCCCCATCCCGTGCGTAGTACATGGTTCCCACAAATGGTGATTTATGACACCAAGCAGAGCGATTTTACCGGCTGACCAAACCATAAAACACGTGATTTATCGTGATACAAGGTAAGGGTCCCCCAGTTCCAAGTTGGTTAGCCAAGTAACTATTTAGCTCTTTTTGGTATGCTACAGTTGTATGCCCCGTGGCCCATTAACCGGGCCGTGAACTGTGCATCAACTTAGCATGTGAGGGCCTACTGTGGGTGTTGGGCTCATCATTCCACTGGGTATTCTGCACAAAAAGAGCCATGGGTATTCTGCACATCGTGTCCGAACCATCCCATATGCTCCATGGTTTCGGAATATTTACCAACATTGACCCGAACAAAATCACCCAAATGTAGGTAAATATACCATACATGGAGCATATGGGATAATTTATGGAATGTACAAGTACGGTTTTTGTTACCTACATTTGGATGAATTTTGCAGCAAGTCAGCAAGTGTAGTAGACATGCCATATATGGGTGATCTGGGTGGTACAAGAGAAACCTTTGGACATGTTTTCCTGCCACTTCATTTCTCCAAATTGGGAGGATTCATCGTCAGTGGACCGGCATTTTAGTCGTGTAGTAGCATCCACCAAACAGCCTTCGTTGTTGTTAGGGTCAGTAGTAGGTGCCGGGCAGTGCCGGGTGCCTGATTCCAAAACATCAGTGTTCATTGAATGAATGTGAACATGATCGAACATGTACAAGGTGGTGCCCAGAAAAGTTATAAGATGATTTACAATTTCATGAAAACTAGATTTATGTGTATCAAAAAAACCCTAGTGAGTTATTAGCGCACAGTTCACCATACTGGGCACCGCCTTAACTCGGGCACCGCCCTGGTTTCTAGTTGCACCTAGCTAGACCCTCAATCGGCCGCAAAATCAACGCACGAGTTAAAGATTGTTCAAGTGCAGAACATGCATAGAATTTGATCTATTTAGCGACATCTTAAAAACGTCCAACAGCAGGATGCAACCAATACAAACATAGAAGGAGAGGCTTCCAAACGATAGTTAAGTGACGCACAGTTCACTTGGTTAACGTTTGGGTTTATGGGGGATATTTGTAAGTAGAGTTCAATCTTCCGAAGTGCAGAACATGGATAAAACAATACATCCAAACCCATCTAAAAAAAACTTCCTCCCAAAAGAATTCAAAGTTACTAAACCATCTTGTAATCAAGCATGGCAACGGACAAAAAAACCATTGATTGATGATTTTCGCGAAGGAAACCTCCATGACTATAGGAGACTTTCAAGGCTGCCACGATTGAAAATCCCATAAATGGGACTCAACAAATCACATGAAATGGTGTAAATCAACCTTTTTCAAGTCAATTATGGGTTTCAATCCTCCTCAATGGTGGCTATGAAGCGCTATTAACCACTAGTTTCACCATGACTAATCATTATCAACAAATATTAAACCACTAGTTTCACCATGATTCACCATCAAATCACGCCTGTTCATCGGAAAAATCCGGAGGTGGTGGTCACCTGGAACGAAGCCATCAATGCCATTGGCGCCATGCTCCTGGTGCCATGGAAGATCTGGGAGCAATTCAGCGTGAGTGGTGAAGATTGTGGTCAAAATATGGTAAAAAGTATGGTGAAATGCTGGTGAAATTGGTGGTTGGTATAAAGACTGATCGTGGTGAAATGATGGCTTATACTGGTTCATAGTGGCTAATAGTGGTTAATAGTGGTTGGTATAATGGGTGATAGTGGTGAAATGATGGCTAATACTGGCTATTAGTGGTTAATCGAGGGTGGTTGGAATGGCTGATAGCGGTGAAATGATGGTTAATAGTGGTTCATAGTAGTTTATATAGTAGTTCATAGTTTGACCAACATTTGGTGCCAGGTCTGGCACTTTGGAGCTTCCAAGCTGGTAAAGCAACCATTCCTACGGGGAATTGATTAAATGGACATATCAGATTATCATGGCAATAATTTCCAAGCTGGTGGGGTTAATTCCCAGGAAAAAAAGTTGTTCCGAAGCAAGTTAAACACGTTGCTCTGTCTTCAGAAGCCCAGCTGTAACGAAAGCCGCAAGCTGAATCGCATCTGAGTTGATGCTCTAGATGAGGCTACAAAGGGTTTCAGCTGTAGATGAGGCCAAAGAATGAAGAGGAAACGGGCTCATGTACCGCATATATATATATATATACATATGTGTATATACATATACATATATATATATATACATATATATATACATATTTATATATATATATATATTTAAATATACATATGCATAATTATATATATATATACACACTAATATTTTATGCATTGAAATAAGCTATTCATGAAATACTACATGAAATATCATTATCACAACTATTCATTGCTATAAGTTATTATCATTACAGTTTGGTTGCTATTATCAAACATGTGTTTGCCTTTTTCAATAAATTACCTTTAAATAAATTGATATATATATATATATATATTATTCAGTATTTTTCATCAATAACAAATTATAGTTTACCTAGTTTACCTTTTTGTGCTTGGGGATACGGTATAGCCCATTGGAAAGACACACCAGGACGCCAACACGTCAAGTTTCGTTTCATGTCCGGGATGGTCTACACCATATCCACTACCAGTCACTGCCACCAGTCACTACCAGGATCTGATATTAGCTGATAACCTCAAACGATCATTAAACATATCCATGAACACTCAGATTTTACTACCAGGTAGAGAAACATATCCAGCAGATATACACCAGATATATCCAGATATCACTCAGATTTCATGGAAACCTGGCGCAGCCAGGCCTTCTACACGGTTGCAGCCTCAGGGGGACCATCGAAGAAAACCAACGGGAAAATTGTGTTTTGTTTTTACCAACGGACGGAAAAGGATTTGGCTATATAACTTCTATAACTTAGGTAGATTAGGATTTAACAAACTGCAATAGCTCGTGGATATTCGTGGATTCATGATGAACTATATATATACATATGTATATACATATATATATATACATAATTATATATATATATATTATACATCTCTTTCCAGTCGAAAGGCTGGCACTAAACTTATATCTTATACCTCTGGCCGCTTTAGTATCAACTCCAAGGGATTTTTCTGCCTAGTGCTTTCCGGCCCCGAGGCCTTGACGTCCTTAACGCTTCGACCCTTCAGATGCGCAGCTTGACGGGGTTGGTGGCCTTGAGATTTCACCAGCTACAACTGGGATTTCACTTGATAGCAGTAGAAATATGGGACCAATCAAGAAAAAAATGGACGTGAATTTGTCAAAAAGCAAGTTGGATACTATCCGGTTACCCCAGGTATCCCCAGGTTCTAGTCATCAAATTCACGGGATTTTGGGGTTATGGTTCCCTATTTTCGGAGGAACCTGACAGGTGAATGAGAGAATCTCCATGGTGACCGCATGTCCGCCATCACCATAAACTCTGCTCGGCATGTGAGGAACTACCCCATACAAAAACATCTACTAAAGTCTGTACAAACCCGTGTTCATGGGGGATGTACCCCCATGAACTGTGACGTATCAATTCAGCGATTCAACAGAGGTTCTCCTGGTGGTCAGGTGGGGAACCCGGACGGTACTGCATCCATGGTCTACTATCGGAACATCATTTGTTGGAAAGACGATCTTCACTGGGCACTTTGGCATGGAAGGGTCCGAAGGGTCCGAAGGGTGCTGGAGTGGTCTGCGTTGGGGGAAGGCACCTGATCACATGTTGCGACGCTTTCGCATATTCTGGTTTCGTTGACCTGAAATAAGCCAACAAAAAACCAACTATGTAAAACAACCAAGAGTACCCAAAGTACTGAATGCCTATAGAAGGATGAACATGGCATGTTTGAGACTTCCATGCTGACCTCTGAATGTGGGGAGAAAATCGCGGGCCAGCATCTAATCATGTCGGACGCAGATCACCCCAGTGCATGTGTACTTACTCCGCAGATACGCCATCAGCAAACTGGTTGGTGGTTTGGAACATGTTTTTTTTCATATATTGGGAAATATTGGGAATAATAATCCCAACTGGCTAATATTTTTCAGAGGGGTTGAACAAAAACAGAAACATATGTGCTAGGACGCTGGTTTTTGCTGGTCCGGGAATGATGTGGGTGTGGACTATTTCCATTCCTGCAGATAAATGGATAAACTCAAAAAGCGGATTGTTGTTGGTGTCATTGCCAGCGGATGGGCATTGAAATTGAACACTGAACTGAACAAATAGTGTTCGGACGATAAATTTCCTTTGGGAAATTGGACTGTTTGGGTTTTCATGTCAAATTCCAACAGTTCAAGAAAATTATGGCCGCAAAATTCATCAATCAATGCCTCCACATGCCTCCACATGCCTCCACATGCCTCCACATGCCTCCAGCATTTTCAAAGCTGGTCATGAGTCCCACCAAGTTCGAGATGATATGATGATTATAAAGTGCAGTTAAGGCCCTTTACCATCCTTTACCAGTTTTAGTTGCTTATAATTAATGGTTATCAAGAGGCTTATCATTCTATAAATGGGATCTCCAAACAAGAGGTGTTTCTCCACCATGTAGCTCCTGTTGGATGTATGGTTGATTCTCCTCAAACTGGGTGATCATCAGTGATCATTTGTAATTACTGTAGGTCGTGTAATTATGGAAAAAACATATATGAGTGAGTAGCCGACAAAATGATTGTATTACTGTAATACTCTATAATTTAGTATATTTAGTTTAGTTTTGCTTCGCCTTGGCCTTGCTGAGAGGTGTGCAAAAGTGTCATTACCGATAGGGTACGACCCTATACCGATACCATTTTTTTGCATGAGTCGCCTCAAAGTCTGAGAATGCAGAAATCCCCAGTACCGATAGGGGACGACCCTTTTCTGCGCATGGCATGAAAATGAAGAAGTAATCTTGTCCGCTATTCATATGTCTGTAATGTAATGAAACTGAAACTAATAAACATTAAGAATACCTTTTCATATTATGTATATATATAATATACGATATATACGATATATATATATATATGTATGTATATTATAACTATTAATATCCCATCTACACGTACTGGGCGGGCGTTTTTTTTCTTTTTAACCCACAGCTTCTTTACAGAACGCGATTCGCGAGGCCATGGTCGGCATCTCCATGATTCCCTTCTTTGGTGCCGTGGTCTCTTTCTATGCTTTGACCATTTGGGCGGCACCTCGGATGCTTTTCGCGATCTGCTTGGCGATTGGATGGTTAGGCCATGGTGAACATGGTTAGAAATAGTGTTTATACACTGTAGATTTTTCCTTGCAATAGTGATAGTAAATATCATATATACATTAATATGCCTTTTTGAGCCAGGGTTAGCAGCATTTTGAAAACGTCAGGGTTTGCTGTGGCGAGCAGTGTTGCAATCCATTTGGATGATTGAAAAGCTGCCGGGTAAGGCTTAATTTACCCATATGCGAACCATGGTGCTGGTATATTTACCACTATTTACCTACAAAACTGTGCCATTTTTGGGGTAAATGTAG
>CAMXCT020002291.1:617500-625000 GCA_947184155.2 Cladocopium goreaui | reverse complement strand
AAATGTGCTTCGCGCCACAACGGCGTGCACTTTTTCATGTCTCATCTGGCCAGCTGGCTCCACACCCGCCGCTTTAGCGAGCCTACTTTTCGACCCTCCGGAGCCACAAATCATTGGAAAGACACAGTGAATCGCGACTTTCCTATCTTTTCGCGCATCTACCTCTTCTTTCTTCTGATCTTTTCTCTTCTGACTCTTTTCACCTCTGCTTTTCAACTGTCCATATTGTCGGAAGTTTCACTTCTAAACTTCCTTCGATTAATTATATGTATGTATATTCTGTTCTATCTATCCTGGCACTATGTTGCACTGGACCGAGCATTTGCTTTTTTTGTTCCGCTGGATCCCTAGATGTTTGTTTGGTTTGGCGGCTGGCGGCTTAGATTTCCGGGGATTAGCCGTAGTGATTATATATATATATATAATTATCCCATGGAATGCTGCGATCATCCCACAGTCCATTGATCGTCCTGAATTTTGATGAGTGCCCTAGTCCGACCAGCCCAAAGTCAGAATAGCAAAGGTGGATTAGGTCTACTATCAATGGGAATTTCAGGATCCTAAAATGAAGGTACTGTACCATATAAGGCCATATTTTGTGGGGATATCCCCTTACATAGCCCTTATATAGGCCTTATATTTGGTAGGTACCTCCAATTTAGGTTCCTGAAATGGCCATTGATACTAGTGCCATTTGAGACCGCAATCCCTGGACAATTTCTGATATTTGTAGAACCCTGAAGAGGCATGGCTTCCCCCCGGCTTCGGGGATAGCATTTGAGGACACGGTGGCTACCCTGTCCTAAGATTGAATGCCGCGAAAGCCTCTAGTAGTATTGGATCTATTTATTTTGAGGACCCATACTTGTTTATCTTTGCATTTTCAGGGAGCCACCAAGGATTTGTTTTTTTTTTGGGGGTGGTGAATCAATGTGATGTAGGTATTGCATGTTAAAAAATCGCAGCCGCTCGTTTTTGATGACACTACATGACGGTGCCACATTTTTTGTTGTTCCAGATTTTCGCAAGCAAATCACCAAAGCTATATTGAATCGCATCTTTTCCCATAGCTTGCAATGAATATGCATCCTAATTGAATCTAGTTTCGAGTTTCGACCATGGATTTGCCATGGTCTGATCCCTGAAGTGTGTATAGTTCATAGAGTTTGTTGAGGCAAAACTCATTTAACACAACTCAGAAAAACCAAAAAAAACAACTCTTATTTTGGTATAACATCATTAAAACAAAAACACGATTTCCTGTAACATGTCAGACATGTTCCTCAAATCAAGCCATTGATCAGTGCATTTGGTGATTAGATCCATAGTTTATCATATCAAGTGCCTTTTTGGATGGTTAAATATAGTAAATATATATACTATACTGGTTGGTGGTTTCAAACATTTTTTATTTTGCATAATATATGGGATAATCCTTCCCATTGACTAATATGTTTCAAGATGATTAAAACCACCAACCAGTATATATATATATACATATCCATGGTTTAACCGTTCATCTCCCAGTCACACATGAGGTTCTGAACTATGCGCGCAAAGTGGCTAGCTCTGGTGGCGTGAAGTATGTGAAGCGATTTAGTCACTGGGATCAACGGAAATCGGCGGATTGAGAACACAACAAAATGGAAATGCAGCTAAGAGATGCTAAGAGATTCTTTTTGCTGGGTATCAAACTAGCAACAATTGAACCAAACCTGGCATTGAAGGAGGAACAATGATGAACAATCTGGGTTTTACCAGCATGTTTGTTTATTTCATCAGCAACCATCACGATTTAGTCAGCAAAAATGAAGGTTGAACAAACTGACCCGGGGATGTAGGGGGGTACATACCCTGCAAAAAATACAGCAGCAAACAACCCTACTGGGTGCGGCTACCTACATATTCCGGTACATTTGGGGAGGCTGAACCTGTATCACACGTTACGTCTTAGATGTTACGATGGCAGCAATTAGAGGCGTTCCTTTCGCCACAGAAAACGAGATTTTGAGGGAGCCACCTTCATGCTGTCATGGTTTGAGAGTACTGCATGACTATGCAACCCATGGTCGGATCATGTTTCTCAATGAGGATAATTTTTGGCGTGGATACTGGGCTTTCAATCCGGCTCCTCCAGGTGTCAAGACGCAGCATCCTTCCTTTGCTATGTGGATTGACTGGAGGGGCAAAAGAACATAACAGCAGCAAACAATTAGATCAAAAATGGGTCACAAAGCTGGGCAGCAATAGATACAGTAGACAAATCATCGGCATGTAGAGTGAAGATAGTGGTGAAGATCGTGGTGAATATTCCACACACCGTGACCGTTTTCTGGAAGTTACCCTCTGGTAAAGGAAACATAGCTATGGAAAATTGATGAAAATTGTCCATTCATTGATGATTTTCTCATTAGCCGCATTATGCAGCATTTGCAGAGGATTTTCCCAGAGTACAACCCCTTATATTGTTTCAGTTGTTTCAGGCAGGAGCAACTGGTAATGTGATCGATTCTACTGTACCCAAAGAGGCCGCAAACTCGCCGATCAGATCTTGTGGCGACAAAGGTATGCGTGGAGCAAACGGAACAAAAACTTGAGGAATGACAGATCCGATGGGATAATTTTCACGACGCGATTAGTTTAGAAGTCTCCTGAGTAAAATTTGGACTCCTTCGATTTGAGTTTCTTTGATCGGACAAACATATACAAAAGGGCACTCCAAGATTGAGAAACAGCGCTACATACTTGGGGGTGCAGCTCCAGTGAACCAAGTGGTTATATATCCCATCTTATGTTGATTATTACCATGGATATGATAGAATAAAAATCACCATGGCCTGCACCCCCAAGTATCGAACTCAGTTGGCCAGTTGGGCAGCCTGAAGGAAGGTGTTCTTGTTTAGTAGGTGAGCTAGGCTTGATGGACGAGCTATGACCCAGATGGTACCCAAAAAAGAGTTGGTATAGCTGGATGGGATAGGCTGTGGTAGTTTCATAGGTAACTTGACCCATCCGCAAACTAATCCCAGTGGAGCTGGGAACCTTGGAACCTCGGACCCGACTAGGACTGGAGAATCAACATTTTGGAGAGTTGGGTTCTGTGCTTTTTTTGGAGTCACAGGGGTAAAACCTGGTAAAACCATGATGCCTGAAAAAAAAAATCTCCCTGAGTTTGGAGATGCTTAGAAAAGCTTAGATCTTAGATGTTTTTTTTTAAGGTATAAACCTAACTACTGTAATTCTAACTATGGAATGCTATGGATAAACTGGTGATCATAACTGAGATATAGCTGGTTAATGCTGGTTATTCATGGTTTATAGCATGGTTATAACCCAAGTACAATCACCAATGAACTAATCCCATGGCTCATCAAAGTGCATGGCTCATACATCATACTCCATTCGCCACGATGAAATATGATGAATTCTTCGCCAAAATGAAGGCTTTGCAACCGCCTCCGGGACCCAGCGACGCATAGCTATGCATAGCGTGCCAGCCGTCCAGGTTTTTTGTTTGGGCGCTTCAATCCACAGCATTTCTATTTCGTGCTGATTCTGAACACACGGAATCTTCTGATCGCCGTTACGCCTGTGCCTCGACCTGGTCCATGTGGAAAAAATCGAGACGTCTGGGTTTTTAAAGGGGACCAGAAAAGTTACTGTTTCACTAAGATCAAAAAGTTTCAGCCAATAGCTAATGCTTTTTCAGGGCTGTCCGTTTCATTGTTCGGACACATGAATTTGTACCAGCTGCCGCTCAACTTGACCATTTCAGGACCTACAATTTTTGTCCATGATCTAGGAATCGTCATGGGAACCAACCACTGTATTCAGAGATGTTCCAATCAAGTTTTGATATTGTTCAACTGGCTTCGGGTCCAAGTCAAATAATCAATGAACCCCAGTTAATTGGATGAGTCTCTACTGACATTTTTCAACACATCGATCCAACCATGTTTTTTCTTTAGATCTGGTGCGGGTCGCCGCTGGAACCGCGCTCCTGCTGGTAGCGTTGCTCTTCCAGGTGTTGCTGCAAATGTACAACGAGTTGCTCTTCACTTTCTTCATCTTTACTTTGACCCTCTATGCCCTTCTTCAGGCGAGAAATGGCTATGAGTCAACCCTGGTACCGTAGGTACCTTATAATAGCTGGTTGATGGATGGTTATTCTCTCAAATATGGTAAGAATAGATTTTGACCCATAACCAAATAAACATGGACTTGTAAATGCTGATGGATGACTGGTTTGCTGGTAGCTGATGTATGAGAGGCTGGCATTCTGAAAAGTTGATGTTGGGTCCCATTTAAAGGTAGCACGGTAGATTGTTATTATACAACCAAAGTTTGCGGTCGCTATGGTCTTAAGTTTTGACCCACACCCATTGGGCCATTTGATAGATATGTGTGTAAATAATTATATATACATACAGCTCCAAACACCTTCTGAGACTGTATTTGGGGATGGTTTTTGGTCTCCAAACACCTTCTGAGAACGTATTTGGAGCACTAGGGATATATCATCATATATCACGGGACAATTTCTGAGGAGCGGTAAAATCCCGATGAAGTCAATTCCGCTTCTGCACCATGATTTAATGTTTCTGGAATAATGTTGGCGCATGTTGGCAAGATTTTGCATGATTTGGGTGAGAATGAGATGGCGTTTGTTTTGTTTGTCCTGTTTTGTCTCTCTACCGAGTATCTCCCGGTAGATGTCCCCAAGACTTCGAGGTTGAAACAAGATGTTCTGTTCGGTTTTTCACCATGGGATGATCCCCAGAAAATTGGTGCCTCGGGCCACGAGCCAGTACAAATCAGAAATCTATGGGCTTTCCGACATGATCTACACATTTTCTACGTATATTTTAAGTGGATTTTCCAGAACACCAGTTGCCAGTTGAACATCAGTTGATAGCATTTTTCGACGTCAGTTTGATCATCCCAGTGGAAGAGTTGATCCAGGGCTGGGATATTTCGCCATGAAGTGCTGGGAGATTCATCAAACTATAGAGGGATTGGAAAATCACGTGAAAACCAGAGGGTGGGCCCAGGGTAGGCTTCTTGGAGAGTGCGATTTTTCGAAAGAGTCTTTGCGATTTCGCCTTTTTTGACAGAAATGAACTACAGAAATCTACAGAATCAACACAAACTGAGCTGACTTTTTGACAGAATAATGTGGTGGAGGAATGGAGTACAGTAGTCTCCCAAAAAAAATGATCATATCAATTCATATCATATTTACTTGCTGTGATTGTGTGGAATGTCTTATCGTTGTGCGGATCTTTTTTTTTTTGCTGTGATTGTTTGGTATGTCTTGTCTTTTTGCGCGAAAACTTTGTATTAGCAACGCTACTTTCTTGGGTCTGTGGCAGTGGGTGCAAGAAAAAGGTTCGTCGTTCCTCTAATTGGTTTGTGGCAATTGAACATAGCCATGGACAATTCCCCATGTGTAGATGTTTTTCCTATTATCCTAGTATTGGTTTAAGGGAAAATCTGCAGGAAACTAATATATTTGATGGAATTTGATGGTAAAAACCCATGGTTTCCAGCTAGCATGTCCTCTGAAGTCAATCCATTGATGTTCAACATTGCCATTTTCCATGGCTATGGACTAACAGAGATAGTGAAGAGAAGGGTTAAGTCCTGCAGTCCTGCCCACCAACGACTCCGACCAACATCCGACCAACATTTCATTGACCCTTTAGGCGCTTGAGGTCCCTAAAGTGGAGGTGGTGTGCCTGAAACTGAGGCCTTACACACACACACACCTTACATCGCTTTGGCACCTTCAACAAAAAGTATTGGTTTGTCTGAAAGTAAGGTACCCTGTACCCTAAAATTGTTGATTGCTTATCACACTGGGGTATATACCTAACTTCAGACTTCAAACACCTCATATTGACACCCAATTTCAGACACCCGCATATCATACCGTTGTTTGTATCCCCATTCCCCACGATATGCTTATTACATTCCGGTCATTGTTGGCTTTATATGGTGTTATACCCCCATGTTTGTTTGTTGGATACACCTAGACCTTGGTTTCCCAATTTAATCCTGAAGAAAAAGCCATGTTGCGTAAAGATATCCCATTAAATCCAATCAAATCACCATAAATCCCCATATGTTGATGGTATACATAAAACTGCCCATCTAAAACCTTGGTTGAATACCATTTTCGACCACCGATTTTCTACCAGCCTGTTAAACGAGACCGTGGCAGGCTCATATTTGCCCCTGGAGGACCCAGTTGTCAAACCTTTTGGACGCAGGCCGGGAAGCTTTGATCATGATTTACAATATTGTTAGGGATATCCATGGTATACAAATATTTATACATATATAACATAATTGTAACATAATAATATGTATATATACACCTGTGTATGTTTATATGTGTATATCTATATGTGTATATCTATATGTATATTTATGTGTATATCTATATCTATATCTATATGTGTATATCTATATGTGTATATCTATATGTATATTTATGTGTATATCTATATCTATATGTATATTTATATGTATATTTATGTGTATATCAATATCTATATCTATATCCATCTCTATATCTATATCTACATCTATATCTATATGTGTATATCTATATGTGTATATCTATATGTATATTTATGTGTATATCAATATCAATATCTTTATCTATATCTATATGTGTATATCTATATGTGTATATTTATATGTATATTTATGTGTATATCAATATCTATATCTATATCTATCTCTATATCTGTATCTACATCTATATCTATATGTGTATATCTATATGTATATTTATGTGTATATCAATATCAATATCAATATCTATATCTATATCTATATGTGTATATCTATATGTGTATATCTATATGTACATCGATGTGTATATTTATTAGGTGTTTTTTATCTATCTATCTGTTTGTTTTTTTGTATGTTTGTCTGTCTGGTTGTATGCCGTCTATCTATGTATTTTTTCTATCTATCTTTCTATCTATCTATCTACCCGTCCGTCTATCTATCTCTCTATCTATCTATCTGTCTGTCTGTCCGTCCGTCCGTCTGTCTGTGTCTGCCTGTCTGTCTGTCTGTCAAACTATATGTAACATATATATATATATGTATATATATATATTGTGTATGTGGGTAAATTATAACAACCTCACTGCAATCATGGTTAATAAGGGGAATCATCCCAAAATGGCCTTTTTTCAGGTTAGTGACTTTTTAATTTGCCCAGATATACGTGCATATATATTTATATATAATACAGCAATCCTCACTAAAATGATTGACTAATGGTGATTCTTGGTGATCATTGATTGTGAATAATGAGGATTAATGTGGATTGACAGTAGGTGATTAGTACATGATCGGTATATGGACGTTTCTTAAGTCATGGGGGATCCCCAAGTCACCATGGTTGTTTCAATACTTAAATTTTCTAATGACCTGGATGATTTGGGGATCCCCCAATTTAAGAAGCCACATATATATATA